>APFE030941836.1:3195-14078 GCA_000404065.3 Pinus taeda
AGACAGATACGCAATTTTCCTTTCTCTGGCCTGCGTCGCTACGCACTTCCCCTTCTGCTTCCCTGCGTATACCCGCAGAGTTCCTTCTGCTGTGCCGCGTGCCCACGCACTGCTTCTTCTACCGCACTGCGTACAGTACGCACCCAGATACACTATCGCGCCACGTACTGCCACTGCAGTCACGCACTCAGAAAGGCTATTGTGCCGCATACTTTTACTGTGCGTACACACCTGAACCACTACTGCTCTGCATACCCACGCAGTTACCCTTCTTCTGCTCTACGTACCCACGCAGTTCGCCTGTTTCTGCACTGCATACCCACGTAGTTACCCTTCTTCTGCTCTACGTACTCACGCAGTTCGCCTGTTTCTGCTATGCGTACCCACGCAGAGGCACCGTTAAACACCTGCGTACTTCTGATTAGGGCCGAATTTACAGATCACCAGTGTGCTATAGTTAGTCGAGTACCCAGATTTGATCATGTGCTCGAGAGATCACCCTTCACAGATTTGCTTTCCACTTCACTTTCATATAGATCAAGCTTTTGAAACAATAACCCAATATTTCAGATCTTAAGATATTCAATTTGCAAAAGATGCTTAGCCAAGGGATCTCCTTTGCTTTATATAGGTAAGCTCCTCCTAAAATCATGTATCAATACCACGAGCCAAAACCATAATAACACAAATACCGTCGGCTCAATACCAAAGATTAAACATAAGAAACCTCACGTATGCTTTTCTCTGCCTTGAAGTGAGTGCACTGGGGGTACGCACCTCCTGAACGGCTGACCTGCGTGTCTGGCCACGGTCCCTTCACGGTGTACCTGCGGGTACGCATCTTCTGAACTGTTCTCCTGCGTACTTCTTAATTTTGATTATATTGAGAGCCTTTCCACGGGTGTTGCCATCAAGTACATCTGTAACATATAGCCATACCAGAAACATAATGCCAACAAACAAATCCTTCAGGTTGGGACATAAAAACATTCTCTTTTAGATCTCCATTCAAGAAAGTAGTTTTACATCCATTTCATGGACTTTCCAACCATTCTAAGCTGCTAGGGAAAAGAGTGTGTGGATGGTAGCCCGTTTTGCTGTGGGGGAAAAAGCCTCCTCATAATCAACCCTTTCCTTTTGTGCAAAACATTTTGCCACAAGCCTGGCTTTGTGCTTGTCAAGTGAGCCATCTGCTTTATACTTGTTCTTGTAGACCCACTTGCAGCCAATTGGTTTAGCTCCTAATGGAGGATCAACCAGCTTCCAAGTGCCATTCTTTATCAGGGCATCATACTCCTTTTGCATTTCCTCTTTCCATTCATCATGAGAAGCATCTTCTTTGAAGGAAGTTGGTTTGAAATCTATATACAAATTCAATTCACAATCATAAGAAACATCCATATCAACAAGTGAATTAGAGTCATCTACATCACCTCCATTTCTCCGGTTTGAATTTCTAGTTCCTATCTTTCCAACCTCATTAGGATGAACACTTTCAAGTGTATTTGTTAGCCACTTTAGGGGAACTTTCTCAGATGGTCCAGGCTGCTCTACTAATTGAGTTGGGACTGAATCAAGATTGAGTCTCCCAATTCTATGAATCACATCACTTAAAGTATCATCCGTTGTTGGAGTTTCATGCAGGGGAGAGAGTTCTTCAGAAGAAGATTCGACATGCTGATCTAGTATAGGAATCCTCCCTTCAAGATGTGGAATCTGATTATCAAATTCTTGAAATGATTTTGCATTTGTGAATCTATCCAAGTGATCAAGTTGCCGCTCAACAACATTGTTAGTTTTGGATGATTGAAGAAAAATTACATCTCTAGATACAACAAAATTTTTATTGACTTCATCATAGAGACGGTATGCTTTGGAGGTGTTTGAATACCCTAGGAAGATACACTTATGACTTCTTGCACCAAGTTTGTTTCTATGTACCTTTGGTATCAATGCATAACAGGTGGAACCAAAGACCTTGAGATGCTTTACCGAAGGAATGTGCCCATACCACATTTCATATGGTGTCTTGTTTCTAATAGCATTAGATGGACATCTATTCTTTATATATACAGGACATAGAATTGCATCAGCCCAAAACATAAACTTTACATTTTTGAAAAACATCATGGAGCGCACCGTATTTAAGATTTTCCTATTCACTCTTTTAGCTACATCATTCTGTTGGGGATTATAAGGCACAGTTGTTTGATGTTTGATCCCATGTTGGCGAAGATAGCTTTCAAATTCTTTTGAAGTGTATTCTTTTCCATTATCAGTGCGAATAGAACCAATATGAGATTGTGCATCATTTTCAATCCATGTATGAAAGTTCTTGAATGTTTTAAAATCATCAGATTTGTTCTTCAATAAATAAACCCAACACATTCTGGTGTAGTCATCAATAAATGTCATCATATATTTCTTTCCATTTGCAGAAGAAACAGGCATTGGACCACATAAATCTGAATGAATGAGTTGAAGTTTTCTATGTGCTCTTGAATGTGAATCATGAAACGACTGTTTGCTATGCTTTCCTAGAATACAAGCATCACTTTGCTTAAGTTTCCTAGAAATTGTAAGCAAACCAGCAACACCATTTTTCTTCAACAAGTGAAGGTTATCATAGTTCAAATCTCCAAATCTAGCATGCCATAATAAACTTGATTGAAGTGTACCTTCTTCATAATGAGAGTTGTATGAGAAATGTTGTGCACGAGAAAAGGTACCCTGTAGCTTGAGAAGCCTTTCTTCTTCTATCCCCCTCATGACAAGTGAGTGGTCAGATTATTTTCTCACCTCAAGCTTGCCATCAAACATACGAATGGAGTGACCTTACTAGCAGATGTGGACTAAGGACAACAAGTTTCTCTTTAGCTGTGGAATATATGGAACATGATGCAGAAGAAAGTCTGGAAGACCAGGCAATTTAAGCTTGATTGTGCCAAGCCTTGATGGCTTAATTTTTGGTTGGTTTGCAAAGTATACTGCTCCATCAACATTGTCAATAAATTCTTCAAAAAAATATTTTCTATGAGTCATGTGGCAAGTTTTTCTTGAATCAAGCAACCAATCATTTTTCCAAGAAGCAAGTGAAGCATTAATTAGGTCTTCATTTACTTCAATATTACATTGTGCCACAACATAATGAGTGGATTCAGGTGCTTTACCTTTGTCTGGGTCATTATTTTTACCTTTGGGCTAGTTTCTTTGCTGCTCAATTTTGTCCCAAGGTAACTTGCATGTAGAGGCATCATGTGATCCATTTCTTTTGTAGCGTATGCAGTGCAAATCTGACTTTTCTCCTTGAGAGTGTCTTCCCCCCTTGCCTCTGAAATATCTTCCTCTTCCTCTTCAACCACCTCTTCCTTTGGAAGAATCTTTGGCAAGATTCTTTTCTTTATAAGCAAGGCACACAGCCTCTTCAGAAGATTCAGGGGTTGTCTTCTTTCCAAAATCTTTCTCTCTTTCAGCAAATTTTTTCACAAGAGAGTGAAAGGTAATATCTTTGAGATTTCCATTCGCTTACAATGACTCAATATAATTGGAGTAAGTAGGATAAAGTGCCTTGAGAAAAGCGATAAGAGGAATATCTAATTCAACCTTAGTGGTTTTTATATCATGCTTTATAGATTTTACTTCGGATGCAAGAGTAAGAGGATCATTATTTTGTAATTCAAGAGTGAAGAGTTTAATCATGAGTTGAACAACTTCATGTGCAGAATGTGAGTCATAGAGTTCTTTCAGCTTTTGTAAGGCTTCGAAAGCAGTTGAAAATGATGAAATATGGTGACTCACCTCTTCACTTACAGATGGTGCAATTAATGCATAGGCTTTGTTGTTCTTATTTCCCCAAATGACGAAATCTTTGTTTGAGGTAGGCTATTCTAGCTCTTTGTCTCCATCTCCAATACACACTCCTTTCCACAACTCATTGAAAATGAGGGTGTGTTTTATCATCCGGGACCACTCAAGATAGTTCTCCTTGCCAGTGAGAACTACTCACGCAATGGATATTATTGAATGCATTGTAAAATCTGTGTGCTGTAAAAATACTTCTTCTTGAAAAAAAAAAAAAAAAAAAAAAAAAAAAAAAAAAAAATTTGCTAAAAAGATACTTCTGCTAAGAGAAAAAATACTTTTGGAAATATACTATAAAATTGTACTTCTTTTGGTAATTTGAAAAAATTACAATTCAAAGTGGCATTGGTATGATAGTAATATATTGAAACATAGTACCATAATGAGAAACTTAGAGTATTCAAACTATATTGAAACATAGTACTATTGTGCACATGGTCTCACGATGGCCTTAACTCATAGCCATTACATGACATTACACCAATGCATGAATAGTGTAACTATCGACCTTCAAAACATTTTTTCCAATGCACAACAGCAGGTGAACATACCAATCAAACACACCATTTATCTTCATATTAATATGCCATGATATCCTCACTTCATATAACATTCAATGCACTCTCACAGTGTTCCCACACATCGTACTCTTCAATTAAAGGTTAAGAAGCATCACGCTGTGTTAAAGCATTAAAGAATTTTGACCAATAAAAGAACCAACATCAAAACTTGGCTCCGATACCAAATCAGTCACCTCAATTAGATTGTTCCTCTGGCCTGTGAGGAATTTAGAAAAACGGACCAGCCTTGGGAATCCACGTACAAAATCTTTTTTGGAGGCAATGCATATTGTTGGGAGGTCAGCAAAATGGAGAGAGCAACGTGGAGAGAGCAACATATGGAGGCCAGCAACGTGGAGAGAGCAGCGTATGGAGGGAGGGTGACATGATATGGAGGCCAGCAGTGTATTGAGAGACCAACAACGTTATATGAATTCTTGAATAGTATTCACTTCAACATACCCAGTTAATTATTTAATAAATCAGCTTGAACAATTTTCACTTCAAAGCACCTCCATTAAAAACAACAACTCACAGTATAATGGGACAGTGGGACAATGCCAGCATACCATTCAGTGGTTTCCAAATTTAATGTAGGTTTCTATGGCTTCAACATCTTCAAGCTTTAAACAGCTACCCTTAGCGCATGCTAGGACATTTACACGGAGACGTCTGAGCACACAACACACGGTCTCACATTCATTATAATGTAGACAATGCTCCAAATTCACAATCTTAACACAATTCGAGCAGCATAGCAGAGCATCGTTATTGGATTATGTCAGAGGAGTGTGGGAGGTTAAAAAATTAGCAGAAAAATTCATGACAAACTGAAAAAATTCTGAAGAAATGACAGAAGGGAGTTAAAATGGCAAATAGAAGCCAAAAATGGCACTGGCTAATACCATGTCAGACCAGGCAGTAACTCCTCAAAAACAATTCATTTTTTTTCATTCAGGTTGGTCTTTATTATATACATGAGGGAGAGACTGTTCATTTCATCTCCCATTGACTATTCATATTCTTTATCATTTATTTACATCAATTTAAGGTATTCACCCAATCTTGATGATTAGTTGTCAATAGATACAGAGAAACAGAGGTAAGTGTAACTTCAGAAGGATAACTCTTGAACATATCGGTGACACAACTGGAAGTTTGCAAGCTTTTGGATCCATAGGATTGGTGGTCATGGTGAGATAGCAGAGATCAGATGGAAGGAAAAAATGAATGGCCCAAACCCACGAAGGTCAATGATGTAGGGGAGGATGTCCCAATCCGACACGAAGCAAAGAGTGTCATGTTCAAGAGTGAGCTGCTGACACGACTTGATAGATTTCCAAATTTTTCCCCCACCATTTCGGGAAAGTAGCCCAATTATTTTTTAATCACAAGCTTGAAGGGGATAGCATATGCTTGCACTGTAAGCTCATCCTTTGGACGAATCTGACCTAGTAATTTTAACGAGCCCTAGGAAGGAGAAGGAAGGAGAAGCTCATGTTCATCATGGTGACGAATCTAATGTCGTTTAATATTTTAACGAGTCCAACAAAGGTGTAAATTGATACCTTTTTCATGTTTAGAGAGTTTGAAAAAGACACATAAAAGAAAAATCCACACAGTCCCTTTTCATACACTTGTGTCTCTCGAGCCCGAAAAGGTAAGAAACAATACTTGAGAGAACCGCTTAACCATTTCAGTCAAGGAGTACCTTTTTCGTAAATAGTGCCTCCCAACCTAAAAAATGGGTAAACTTATACTCGGCGCATGACGTTTCACATCCATTAACAAGTTCAAAATGACAAGGGCTCAAAAATCTTTTCATTTTTAAAAGGTTAGAAAAGAGCTTGAAATTGGACCCCCATTTTATTCTCTTTAATGAGTCAAAAGGGAAAAATACTCGGAAATATTTTCATCTTTTATGAGTCAGAAAAGAGCTTAAAGGTGACTCATCCTAAAGGAACGACATGTATAAAGGGTAGCAACTGGTTCCAACAATGGAGGAACTGCTCAAAACATGTAATGGTCAAGAGGCTGGCTAATTAAACCACTCATCATTGTAGTCCCTCAGGAAAGGAAATGGAACAAAGTGAAAGCATATGATCGGCCAAAGAGATGGTAGCGATGGAATGAAACAACCAAGGCTCATCTAGCATAAATCAGCTGATAAAAATGACAATCATGAGGTGTAAATTAGGCATGCATTCATTTTTACACAAGCTTGAACCATGGAGAACACTACTTGGATTCGGTTTCATTTTTACACAAGCTTGAAACGGAAAACTATGCTTGCTATAAGTTTGCATGCCCCCAGGATACTACCTCAAATGAGGTACATGCCCCCCAAGCTTCATTTCAATCGACTTGGCAGATGAAATGAAGGTTCACTTTCAAGATCCTGGAAAAACTTGACAGGGATTTTACGAGATCTTAATAAATGACTCGATTTGGAAAATGGAGTCGCTTCATTTTTTAACGAGGTTGACAGAAGACTAGGAACTATCCTCATGACTCCTTGTTTCATTTTTTAATGAGCTTGACAAAATACAAGGAACTATGCTCATAATCCTTGTTTCATTTTTTAACGAGGTTGACACAAGACTAGGAACTATCCTCATTAGTCCTTATTTTATTTTTTAACAAGGTTAACACAAGACCAGGAACTATCCTCATGATGCATTGTTTCATTTTTTAATGAGGTTGACACAAGACCAAGAACTATCCTCACGATGCCATGTTGCATTTTTTAATGAGGTCGAGACAAAACCAAGAACTATCCTCACAATCCTTGTTTTATTTTTTAACGAGGTTGACACAAGACTAGGAACTATCCTCATGACTCCTTATTTCATTTTTTAATGAGGGTGACACAAGACCAGGAACTATCCTCATGATGCCTTGTTTCATTTTTTAACGAGGTTGACACAAGACCAGGAACTATTGTCATGACACCTTGTTTCATTTTTTAACGAGGTTGACACAAGACCAGGAAATATCCTCACAATGCCTTGTTTCATTTTTTTACGAGGTTGACACATGACAAGGAACTATCCTCATTAAATTGATCATGGACCATACGAGAACATGGCTCTGAAGAGATCTTCACTAGATGGAAGAACCACACTCTAGGAAGAATACATGTCATTTGGTACCATAGACAAATCAAGTTCCAATGCCCCCAGTACATAATGTACTATACCATCTGTGTGATCATCAACAGTTTTGGAGACAGAACAGGTAGCCACATAATTGACTTGTGGCGAGCAAGGTACTGCTTGCAAATAAGAGCTGATAGGGGATGATGGTTGCGAAGGAGTTTCCTGGTGACCAATGAATGATACCTCTACACAAAAAAGTGAAGAAACAAGAGTTCCCATGACATAAACATAGTCGCGCCCAAGGAAAAGATTGAAATATAACGAACCTTGGACTACCATCACATCTATATAGACGGTCTTTCCTCCCAAATTAATAGGGAACTTTGGAAGGATCCCTAAAGGTTGACTGGTTCTTCTATTGAAAGCCAACAGATTCTGGGTGATAGGCACAAGCTGCGGGGAATCCAAATCTTGCCAAGTAGTAGAAGACATGATGCTAACAAACACGCCTTCATCTAATATAGTGCCAGGTAGTACCATATTATAGGCTTGTATTGTGATCCGGAAAGGTACATAAGATGGGAGGTGGAATGTAGCCAATGGACCCCAATCGAAAGAGATGACAAATCTACTTGGTGGGGGTATCATATAATTGCCCCATGCTGTACAGGAATAGGAGAAGGACTCTCCTAAATAACTGGGATGGGAGGGTGACTCTTTGATTCATGAGAATCTGAGGAGACAAGAAGAACATGAGAAGTATGATCACCACTCTCTCGCATAATAGAATGAGCAACTCATGGAGAAACCAAGTTGAAAATATTTTCTACCAATGGTTGGTAGGGAATAGATAGAAGAGAGTCTCGCTCAAGATGAGCAGGACTGGTAAGAGATGAATTCAAGTCAATCTCTTTATCAACTGGGAGAGGGTTAGAAGAACATCTCTGATAACCAACAGGAAGCTGGGGTTGAGGAGCTATAAGGTTTTCCAAAACTTTGGAAGCTTTATCCATAAGAGGATAAAGGTGAAGAAGATGCTGTCCTTCACATAACATATAGGGGGACCTAATCTTTCCCTTCTTCTTACCATCACTAGTAACATCGACATGATCTCTAGAGGTCAATGAGGATGGTCATTTCAGGTTTTGAGACCATACCTCTAAGACTCTGGGAATGCCAGGACAGTCTCGAAGAGATGGTCACCCTTACACAACTTGCAACGGAATTTGCCTTCTGCGGAGGATCAAAAGATTTGTCAGTGGGAAGTTCATTTGGAGCAACAGTTTCACAACTAGTCCCTCGCTTATCTGACTTCATCTTCTTCATATTCTTCTTCTTCTTCTTAGCCTCCTATTTACTATATTCCAAACTTTCACCAATCAAAGTAGAAAAGGAAGAGGAAGAAATAGGGGAAGAAGGGGAGAGCTCAACCTTAGAATCAACGTGATGTGATTCAAAAGACGGCGATGGCAGGGAAGGAGTTGGGACACTTGGGACCACCGAGGTCAAAAACAACCAGACAGGTAAACCAATTGTTAACCTTGGAAGGGACAACGTTGCCATATAAGGAGCACCAGCATTTCCAAAAGAAGGAAAAGGATCAGGATTCCCATCCGAGGGGGATCCTTGACTGGTGGACTCTGAGAATTTTTCCATTGGAATCAAACCTAAAGAATCACTAAGGAAGATAACTTTAACTAAGAATATTTTGTGGGTAGTTAATTTTAAGACACTGAAACAAAAATTTTCCTTTTCATTTTTTAAGAGTCGAGAAAAGGAAAAAAAGTGACTCTATCACTTTCGATTGGAAACGAGCTTGAAAGGACAAGTGCTCAAATGATCTTTTAAGTTTAATGAGTCAAAATATCAAATGACTGCTCTGGATGATCTAGGTAAAAAGGATTACCATGCAACCGTGAATTGCAGAATAACCCCGGCGAACCGAGAAGTACGGGTAAGCAATCTCCCCGAATGTTCTGTTCAGTGTATCACGTTTGCAAGGTGGCTGACTCAGCTTCCTATGGATAAAGGATTGTAGCCTAGTGGGGTCTCTCGTTATATACTCGATGGTATAGGGAGCACAAATCCATACTAGCACTGTCTAATGCCGAAGCTAACGACAGTTGGTAGGTTTAAAGATGCTAGAACATGTCTCTAGCCTAGACCACTAAATGTGAGCGTTAATTTTAAATTCTTCCTTAGATTAATTAGATAAATTTTAACATATTTTGAATTAGGTTTCAATTACAAGGCCCTACCGCTATCATCTAGAAAAAAATCCTACATGCAGCTATATGAGAAAAGAGATCTTGTTCTTTGATGAAAGTTATCACTAATTGAGAGATAGAGAACACAAAATCAATGCAACAACCAAAGAATGAAAACTTTCTCTAATAAATCTCCTGAATGTACTTAATCTTCCCTTAACAACATAAGAAGTTTCATTTCATTTCCAATGCTTATATGATGCAATTCTAGTTTCTCAATAACGCTACTAATGCAATATTTTTGCTTAAGTAAACTAGAACGATGTTCTCCTTTTGATAAAATGCAAAATGAATCTTTCACATAAAGCACTTTAAATGAAAATTTTCACATTTCTAACAAACAAGCATCAATCAAATTGAAAGCATGATGAATGAAATTAAAAGAAACTTCTTCGTTGAATCTAACAAACCAAGCACATAAATACTTCAATCGACAAACCAAGAAATGTAATCTATGCTTGGAAAGAGAAAAGAGACACTCGAAATAAGAGATCAAATGAGACTCTTTCACTCATGAAAATGAAGCAAATAAAGCATCTTATCCACCTGTGGTGGAAGAAGAGAGTCTGAGGTTCAAGACACACTGGCACTGGAATGGGAGAAACTTTCATTTTTTCTTACCCCTGAGACCGACGCATCTGCCTAGCTGACAACTAGCATTGATCGAGCGATTCAAAGAAAAAATAAAAAAGAACTTCACACAGGGATAGACTTAACACATCAAAAGTTGGGCTAAACCAAGCAAGCACACAAAGCAAGCTAAATGAAGCTTTGTAGTTAGGGAGAAAATGGTCGAAAAGGCTTACGGGGTCAAAATCACAAGAGCAAAACACATTGGCCAAGATTGGGGTCAGGGCCTAATTTTCACTTACAGGCATCGGCGCGACTACTTAACTGACAACAAGCACCACAATATGGTCGGTGTGACTGTTCCTCCGCAATTCGCGCTGGTCATCGTGACTGTTAGCCGATTAAACACACTGTCCGAGGGAACAAAGGAGAAGTAAAAAAAATAGAAAATAGGGACCAAATCTGCTACTATAGGTTTTAGAATTAGGTCAGTAAGCAAGAGAAATACAACAGAACCAAAGGGAAAA
>APFE030941841.1:8521-54998 GCA_000404065.3 Pinus taeda
TATAAATGAAATTATAAACTATAAATGAAACTTAACATAAATCACACTGAGAATCAATAAATCAATATTAACTAGACACAATTCCTATATACATTAAGGAATAATTTTCCAAAAAATTATTGAATCCTAATAAAAGTAAAAATAAATCCAACTATCATTCACAGCAAAATGGAACCAACCGTAGCCAATTATTGCAAAACATATAATACCGTAAAAGAAAACTTATGCATAATGAAAATCCTAATCTTAATCCTATAAGGTAGTCATTCCAATCGGTTGATTTATTGAGCTATCATTACCATAGGATCTCAGCCGAGGATCTACACCATTCATGTTTCATCCCGTCACCTCGAGAGGTCGAGATTACACTGTGCATGCTTGACAAGAGCATGGAGGACCCCACAGCATATAAATCAAGTGTTAATTGTGAGGGTGGCATGAATGGCCTAGGAAATTGAATTAAAATTAACATTAAAAGTAGTTGATGTATTAGACCAAGCCAAGGGAACTCTCATGTCATTTGATAAGAGGATCTGATGGTGGATATAAAATAGAAGTGTAATGGTTGGTAATGTCATTTTTTAAGTAGCTACGAGGCGGATAAGAATCAAAAATTTCAAAATATAATTGTATTTACATTGTAAGGTGTTCCCCTTTGAAAAGAATTGCCCCAGCTGACATGGTGTATGGATATGAACAGTCAAATAAATTGTTAGATGATTGAACCATTGTCTGTTGTCTGATTGAACTTCCATCATGGTTTACAGTTTCAACTAAATAGGATCTGATCCATTTTTTTGGGTGCACTTTACCTTCCATTTATTTGGGTTTCTAAAACAGTTGTTGTAGGCCCCTGTCCAGAGTGATGGTGGCTTGCAGGGTGCATTTTTGCATGCTTCTCATGCCAGCAATGTAGCTTTGGCTCTCGATCATTCATCTGTCTTTATTACAATGCCATTTGCTGGGGTTTTTGAAAGAGTGGTTGTAGGGCCCCTGTCCATAGTTACGGTGGTTTGTAAAGTGCATTTTTGCATGCTTCTCATGCCAGCAATGTAGCTTTGGCTCCTGACCATTCATCTATTTTTATTTCAACGCCTGTAGAGATGTTTTACTAGTTTCATGATTGAATTTCTCATTATAGGGGTTTCTGTTGTAGTATCCAAAACTGTACCTACCCCTATTGAGCGTGTCAAATTATTGATACAAAGCTGGATGAAATGTTGAAGCCTGGACGTCTTGTTGAACCATACAAAGGAATTGGGGATTGTTTTACTAAGACAATGAATCGAGGATTGTTTTGCTAAGACAATGAAGGATAAAAGTATCATTGTGTTATGAAGAGGAAACACTACGAATGTTATTTGTTATTTTCCTACTCGAGTTTTGAACTTTGCATTCAAGGATTATTTTAAGAGACTCTTTATTTCAAGAAAGACAGAGATGGTTACTGGAAATAGTTTAATGGAAACCTCACCTCTGGTGGTGCAACTGGTGCATCTTCTCTCCTTTTTGTTTATTCTTTGGACTAAGCTTGAACTCGGCTTGCTAATGGTTGCAAAGAAATAGGGGAGAGGCAATTTAATGGGCTATGTTCACCTTTCATGGTAATAAAATCTTTTTTGTTTCGAATAAAACAACGATTTCTCACCTATTTTCTTTATTTGATAACAATTTTTCATTCGTAGCTTCAAACACTCTAGCCTTTAATTTTTTAAACTTTATTTTCAGATGCTTGTAGTGAGATTTCAACACACGAAATTGTGACCTAGGTTAAAATTATTAATATTTAATTAATGGTTGGTGAATAACAAAATCAATTGGTTACTGTCTCTTTACTTCTTGGAACCTCGGTCTTTAACTAACTCGAATTTATAACTAAGGATGGCTCGATTACACATAGATGGTTGCAAGTGATATTTCAGATTTATCAAAATGAAATGATAAAAAAATCAATGACTCTAAGAAAAAAAATTGCATTTAGATGTATTTCTATTATCCCTTTTGGTCATCTGTAATCCTTCATTTTTCCATTTTTCTAACATAATTTGATTTTCCAATTTAGTAAATGTCGAATCATTACTGTAACTATCACTCTATTCAGTCCCATAGGCATAACTGGTGAAATCCCACTACTTCCCAGAATCTCGTGTCTCTCATCACTTCAAATGCAGTAGGACAAAAGGCAAGAGGGACTCATGGCATCCTCTATTGTTGTGCAAGTGATTAGCTCCAAGGGTGAGAGCAGAAAAGCAAACTTATACATATATGAATTAAATTATTTAGGTCAAAGATTCTCATTTATGTGGTTAGTTATAAAGATCATCTAACCTTCTTTGAACTGCGTATCAGTTGGTGTAGATGGGAAGCAGGGCAGCGCATATCTATCTAACAAATCCAAGTGGCTCTTCCCCGGGACAAAGAAGTACGAATCGAAATCACTCACACTTCTCTCTATCATACTGATATTTATTTCTAGAAAGGAGAGGTACCACTCTTGTGATCTCATTTTTCATTCATTGTATTGAAGCTTCAGTTTTATTATCCTATTTTTCATTCATTTTATTGATGGTTCACATCCATCTTTAGTTAATGTAATGTATTTAAACATTCCAAGATGGAGGAGCTTGGTTTCCAAGGATTCTGGGTCACGAAGGTGTTGGCTATGTTCACTTTATATATGATATTTCAATTGCATAATGGTAATTGAAGTGTATTTATATATGTCTTATGTCTTTAAGTTGATATAGGGAATTGAAAAAAGAAATCATTTTTTAATCCCTTCCCCTGTTTCCTAGGATTTTGATGGTTAAAATGAATATATCGTTTCGTCATCTGCCCTAGTTTTGAAATTAAATATTGATTAGCTTTATCATTATGACACATTATTCAGGCAATGATAATGTATGACTCACTCACGTGGGATTGTAGAAAGCGTGTGAAGTGAAGTTACAAGGTTGAAAGTAGGTGATCATGTGATTCCACAATATATGGCGAAATGCAAAGAATGCGAGCTTTGTCATCGAGGAAAGAACAACATCTGTCAAGTTTTCAGATTCAACTTCATGAGCAGAGTTGCTTAAACTCAGAAAAAAATGTCAATTCTCTGTCAAGGGAAAACCCATCTGTCATTTCTTTGGGTTGTCCACATTTAGTGAATATACAGTGGTGCATGCATTGTGTGTAGTGAAAGTGAATCCTGAAGCTCCATTGGAAAATATTTGTTTGCTTGGATGGGGAGTTTTTGCAGGTAGTATAGTCATACATTCTCCACTAAAATACACCTAGATCTGAGATCATTTCCCTGCAAAAATACAGAAAAGTAAAACGGTCGATGAATCATAAAATGGGGCCTAGTTTTTCATTTCAGGATTAGGAGCTACCTGGAACGCTGGGAAGGTGAAGCCCGGTGATTTAGTAGCAATCTTTGGATTGGGCACCACTGGCTTGGCTGTAATTTTTCCTGAATATCTCAAGCAACAACTATACATACACATATGTACATAAAGATTTTCTCTTGTGCCATAGAGAGTAGTTTGCATTCTGTGTCTTTCTAATTGATGTCTACTAGTGAATCCTGTGTTGTTTAGTTTGCAGAAGGGGCTCGAATAGTTGGAGCTTCCAGAATCCTTGGAATTGACATCGACCCATGAAAGGAAGAAATATGTGGGTTGGAAACCATACACAACAATAACCTCTATTACTAGAGTGTATATAAACCGAAATGCTTTGGGTTGATTCCCTTTAACTTTTGCACATGGGTATGGTTGTTCTGAAATTAATAACTACCATTTTCTTTCCTAACAGCTAAATGATTTGGTGTCACTGAGTTTCTTAATCGATCTGATTTGGATAAACCCGTTCAAGAGGTCATCTATAAAGTATCCAGCACTAGTTCTTTTGGGTGTATAAGACTGGATTTAAGGGCATGAACATTACTGATGCTAATAACATGTTGGAATTTAATGAATACTGCAGTTGTTACTAGTGTGACAATATTAATGGGAGTTGTGTTTGTTGATGTAAAATAATACATGACGAGGAGTTAATTAAAAATATGGGCCTATCCATTTTTCTCACTAAGTAAAATGCATTGCTGATAGTAGGTGCTTACAGAGATGGCTGAAGGAGGAGTATATTCAAGCTACGAATGTGTTGGAAGAGTTGAACTTATGCTCTCCGCACTTCAATGCTCTCACCCGGTCTCGTTTTTTGTATCCTAAATGATTTTTCACGTTTCGTTTGTTAATTCCAATTGTTTTTCAATGATCCAACTAGGTGTTTACAAGAACATAAAAGACTAATTAAGTTTGGCTTCCTCTATGATCACAATTTTGTTGTGGCTTCCTCTGTGATCACAATTTTGTTGGGCATGTTTTGTGATTTGCGTTGCAGGTATGGGGAAAAATAGTGATATTGGAATCTTGGCCATGTACCCATGGGGTACATCTCTCTTTTATGATTACTTGGAAGAGCTCCAGACTAGGCCCTTACGTGAGCAAAGAAGCCCAATTCCAATGAAATCAAAGTAGCCCAATTCCAGTGAAATCCTCAGAGACCTTATTTAATAGACTTCCTGAGGACTATGCCGCATATTCAAATGGGCTTAAAATTTCTTTGAGAAATAACTGCATTAAAAGGGTGACTCCCCATTCCTAGAAACACCGAAATCCAACCAAATGGAGAATCTGTTTTCATTGGCTTCTTCAAATCTTTTATTATTTTAGGCTATGTGAAGCCAGGAACACATTGAAAATACTGCGCAACAAGCTGAATCCTATTGTAATCTGTACCATCTCTCCATGTACTAATTGCCTTCTCATAGAACATCCTATTGCTAAAATTCACAATACAGAGATCACCGTGCCTAATACTTATTCAGAATTGGCTATCCAGATTTCGTTCAGGAATAGCATTTTCAGGAAATATGCAGATAAACGTTTTGTTGCAATTGGTGTTAGAGCTGATAGATTATTACTCCTTGTCTATGTAGGTAAGGGTAACCTGTGAGCTCAAGCATCAACTCCATAATATATAATTCTTGATGTATTATTTGTTGATGAAGTATAAGATGAATTTTCCAAAAATTAAAGAAAGGAACGCTTAAAATTAACATGCCTAGAGATTCTAGAATGGAATACAAGCTCTAGCGCATATTGATGAATCTGAAACCACTGCTTATAAAAATTTTCAATGGGTTTCCCAATTCCTACTTTGGTAAAATAATCATAGAGATTGAGCCATGGAATCAGGTTGTGGCATTGCTCTACCAGTTCTGCATTGAATATTTTGGGCATATCATATACATATATTTTTCTTCCTTTGCATTGTTTCTGGCTTGGATCACGCGTAAAGGCATTGAAGCATACCTAAAGGCCTCCATTTGCATTTTCACTACATCTAGAGAAAATGTAGCGTTATTTGCATTAGTTTTCTTCTTTCCCGTTATGGACCATTCACTAGATCCATTTTCAAATTTCTCGTGGGATGAAATCTCAATATGGGTATTTCAGAGCCACTACTCCATGCCCATTAACAAACTCATTTAGCAATGGTGATGCAACATTCAAGCCATGTTTCGCCACCTTGAGTCCTTGAATCTCATGGCCACCAAAATTAAACTTGTCATCACGAAAAAGAGTTTCTTAATATGGGAAACATGTAGTGCTGGCAGAAACACAATATACATTCATCTTGCAGTTTGAAAAACAGAGATGAAGAACAGATGCAGGTAACACGGTTGTCATAACCCAAAGACATATAACAAGCATTAAGAACAATAAGGGAAACAACAACACTCTCTGTATTACAGCCCCCATACACTTCATCCCCAATCCTGATCCTTCCACATTCCTGCTCCTCTTTCTCTGCTTCCCCATGGCTGCAGACCCATGGATCAGCAAATCACACACCACGTTTATTATAGCAAGGGTACCCTCTTTATCTCACTGTTAAAACCATACCTTGAAGAGACAAACACCAAGTCAGTTCAATATAGGTTTCAACGCATGTTAGCACTACTTAAAAACTATGACTCTTCGACCTTAAGAAAATAGATGTTTATTTCCATTTCTAAAGATTTAAACTGCAATGGGAATTATAACAGCAGCTTCCACTGACCCCATCTTTATGTTGGCAGTTCTCCATTTTTTTATGTAGTATTTTAACTGTTGCCCTAGCAATAACAAAGGTAAGTGGAAGAGGAGATCAATTATTTTCTCCAATAACACGTAATTGAAAATTTGCATTGGCTTTTAGTGTTTTAATCTCTTCATGTAATTATTTCCTCTGTTATTATTGATATTTACATATCCCATGGTATGACTTGCAGGACTGATCGGTGGTTGGCGTTGCGGATTCTCTATTTTTGTTGGGTGCACATGGATACTCTAATGCATTATCTGCTTTTTATATGGCTTTAGATATACAGTTTTGATAGTTTGTATCTGTTGAATGTTGTAGCAGTTAGTATTTGTATATACTTAGAATGTCGAAAATGGAGACCTTTGAAAAGGGATATTTTGGATATTTTGAACATCGAATTATGTACTATTTTTCAATATAATAAAAAATCCATTGATTTTTCTTTCCTGAGAAAAAAGCCTCCTCTTTTAACTAAGATTATGTGATAATCCAACAAATATTGGCCAATAGTATGGGAATCTATGGGTTAAGTCTATGAACACACTGAAAAGTGATGCATGATGCTAAACCCTATGATGTAGACTGAATAAACTCCTAATCATGTGGATGATTGAATGACATGAATGAGGCTCAACCCTAGGATATAGACTTAATAAACTCCTAATCATATGGATGATTGAACGGCATAGGCACCAAAACATAGAAGGGTCACCATGCTAGGGAACTAATGAAAGGAAGGTTGTATGTCTAGGTAGATGATAAGTGCTAATTATCGATGGGTTAATTTGTCTACGTAAGCAGGGATGGTCATATAAGAAGGGGAAAGAAAGGGAAATACATCATTCTCAAGAGAGATATGTTATGCTAAACACCACTTGAATAAATGTAACTAAAGAGGATTACTTTCGATAGCGAGATAAGGGCATGTATGGAGAATTCCTATATGGAAGTAGGTCAATCAATATTGATATGTAAATTTTCTTAAGAAAATAATATTAATGCATATATATTTGAATTAATAATGTTACCTACTTGAATGACCCCATGAGTAAAGGATCCCTGAAGAAGTTTCAAAGCAAAAAAATCTAAGAATGGCATTTTGAAGGGCTTGGAAATAATGAAGAGATAGGTGGCTTATGAATTATAATTTGTATGAGTATGTACAAGGAAAAATAAAAAAAGAAGGGTTCCTTTAAAAAGACTAAATTTCAAAATTCAAATTCAGTTTTGAATAATAAATTTGAAGAGGAGGAGGTAGTCCCAAATCTTTATATGTTCATCATAGACATATTAACTATGGGAATTTTAGTTAGTAAGTCTAAAGGCATGTATATCAAAAACTTCATCTTCAAGAATAAGTGTATGCTCAATAGAATGTACCCAACCCCACCAATTAAGATATTATTAATAAAGATAAATCTTATGCTACTAAAAATTTGACTTTATCATGGACATGCAATTAGGTTTGATATGGACCACATCTGCCATTTGTATTTAAAGGTATCGCATGTGAATTTCCTAGAGGAGAGAAGATTGGGACAATTGAACAGACTTGTAGTGGCCGATTCACACTTCAAGTGCTAATTTGTATTGTAGAACCCACATCAGGGAGAATTTTCATTGATGGAGTTGACATCTCAGAGATTGGACTCCATGATTTAAGGTACAAACTAAGAATTATCCCACAATACTGCATATTATTTGAAGGAACTATATAAAGCAATATGTACCCACTCGAAGAACATTCCGACAGTGAAATTTGGGAGGTAAGTCCTATTAAAATGAATGAGTTTTGATTTCCATGGTATGTGAGAGGCTCTTAGAAATATAACTCATCATTTTGCAAGATTGAAACATTTAACTTTTTGTTGAGATCAAATCTAAATAAGCTTGCCACAAGAAGGCACTGGGGTTGGTGAAAGCATGTCACTATTCTAGCTCTCACCAGATTCCATTCTTCTGTTTTTAAATAATGTCCTCTCCTATATTATGTGGTTCTCTATGCTACTCTTTCCTACGCTCTTGCCTTACGGCGTTCCTATTGCAACATGTGGTGCAACTGCTAGTTCAACCTTACAACAAAAGTCCATACTACATCAGTAAAGGCATACAAGATTTACAAAATTGTTAAGGAATCAAAATATATATATATATATAATCATTTTCAGCTATAGAAAACAAATTTTGCATATAAAGGCATGTACTTACATATAATAAAATATTTTAATATTATATTGTATTTTAAATAAATCATTTATTTTATAATTAAATTATTAAGAGTTGTAATTTAAATTACAATTAGTTATTATAATATTTTATATGTTTTTATTAATATTAAATTTTTTAATATAATTATATTATATTCTAAGAATATTCCAAACAAATATTTATATATAATCATTTTATATTTACTTTAATTTCTGATATCTTAAATTACGACATATATTTATTTAGAATATTCCATTACTTTGTTTTTAGATAAAATAGATATGAAACTTCGTAACGATCTACGTTGATTTCTTACTTTTAAATTGGATATTATAAGTATTGCTATTAAATTATAATTTAATTTAAGTCTCGATGTAACAAAAATTCAATATTTTAAAATTATGTGGTGTTTTTATAATAAGAGCTTCAGCGTAAATTACACGATAAAGATCTTTGTCGACGCGTTTCGAACCAATTCAACTTGTCCTGATGATGAACCACACTTATTGGTTCGAAACGCTTTGACAAAAATCTTTATCATGTGATTTAAGCTGAAGCTTTTATTATAAAAATGACTGATCACAGAAGACTCAATTCTACAATTATGTGGTGTTTCATGTTTTAAGATGCGCTATTTTGTGTGCTGCGCTATCTATGACGTTTATGTCGTGTTTTCCTCGCCTTCTTCGTACGGAGCGGGAGATATGGAACGGCACTAATACAATATTTAATTAGTAAATGAGCGAATAATTAGTAAATGAGCGAATAATATCAAAAGAAATTTATTTATTTATTCGCTCATTTACTAATTATACCTAATTTTTCTTATTTCTAGAAATATAATATTAGATTATTAATTTTAATATAATAAAATAATAATAAGATTAAATTTATTAATATTATTTTGGACTGGGTGCTAGAGTCAGAACTTGACCTGATAATCAACCATACTAATTGGTTCGAAAAGCATCGACAAAAATCTATTTCATGTGATTTATGGGGAAGCTCTTCTTATAACTATAATGAATTACAGAAGGCTCAATTCTACACAAATTCAATATTTTAAAATTATATGGTGTTTCAAGTTTTAATGTCCGCTATTTCGTGTGCTGCGCCATCTATGACGTCTATGTCTTGTTTTCCTCGCCTTCTGGTTACGGAGCGGGAGATATGGAACGGCACTAATACAATATTTAATTCCTTTCATCTCCGCCCCTACCTCTATTAATACTCGCACCTACGCTCGTTGTCTTCACCGTCTCATCTCATTCGTGCTTATTTCTTTCTTTTTCTTTCTTTTAATTTTTGTGTTTATTTTGGAGTGGATATCAATGGCTTCTTCGAATCTCGTATTAGTGTTCGGCATTTGCATTTTGGCGCTTTTTCTTCTGTCTCCTGTAACAGGCATAGACCATGATCCTGCTTCTGGAAAGCGGCGGGTAATAGAGGATGATCCTGCCTCTCAAAACACGGAGGCAATGGCAACGTCATCACTGGGTAAAATACCACCAAATCACTGGTGGTTTTTCTGTTCTTCTCACCAGTGCAATTTGAAAAAAAAAAACCTAAGGTCTGAATTTGAAAAAAAAAAAAAAGCGTCCCGACAAAATCCACGTTGTTGCTGATTAATCTAATTGTTTGTTACTAATTGTGATAAAAAAGAATATTGTAATAGTTTGTTACAGTTAGTTGTAAAATTGTTTGATGCCTGTCCAGTATTACAATTTGTTATAAAATTGTTTGATGTGTGCCTGTGTTTAGGGTCGGATAAGATTTGGCCACCACACTGTCATTGCTGCGACGTGTGCGGACGAGATTGCTGCCGTTACTGCTGCTAGTACGCCGCCGGGAAAATGGTGATGGTGCTACCACTGAATAACTGAAACATTGGATGGTGCTGCACCCGCCGGCATCGGATGTTAGGTCGTAGCCGCTAGATGGAATAATAATAACATCGATGACGCTAGTTAAATGTTATAGGTCAGGTTTGGTTATATGTTCTATGTCAGGTTGCAGCCATTACTGTTTATGTTGGTTTGTTTATATTTCCTTGGAGCTAATAAGACGTCAGAGAACGCAGCAGGGCTTGATTTATGACATGCCTTGGCCATATTCTAGGTTTCTCTTTAACAGAAACCACTTCTCTTGTTCTGCACCACGTACTGTCTGGGTTGGAATTTTGCTTCGGCTTCGGCTTAGGGCTTTTTCCTGGGTAAATGTTTTGTGCTCCCATCTTTGTCCCTTTGATTCCTCTGTCGAGGGTTAATGTTTTTACTACTTGGGCTACTGCAGAAACTACAAAAAGACAGTAAACTTTATTGTATCATACCACCAGTGAAGGACTGGGTTCATTCTATACCTTTTATACAGGATTTCAAGTTAATTAGCTCACAGCTGTTGTTCTTTGTAATCTGAGAGTCTGGGTTGTTTCGCCCTTCAAAACCCTTAATGTATTCTGTATTTCGTTGTATTCTCCGACAGACTAATTTTTGCATTTAATCGTAGTCTTTATTGCTTGACACTAATAAAAGAAATCATGTCACTGTTTCTCCAGGTTTTCTGTTATATGGAGAGGAACTAGTCATATTATCGAAATGTCATATTTAATTATAAATGTATTCTTGCGAAGAGCCCAAACTTCTTGGTAGAAAACTGAGATTCAGCGACAGATGATATCGTATATGCTGGTTGCTCATAGTTTAATTCCGGTGTTTTCTTTTCCTTCTTCACTATTTTAATGACATTATTTCTTCCGTTTTCCTTCCTATACATTATTTATTATCTTGGATAATGTAAACCCTTAGAACTACACCGGGGTTTTTAATTGCTGGTAGTTATTTCAGCGTTCAGTCTAAATGAAACACATCATGTACACCATAATATATTTTCCTTAGAACTACACCGGTGGTTTTTAATTGCTGTGGGTTATCTCAGCAATCAGTCTAAATGAAACACATAATGTAAGACACAATATATTTTTCTTCAGAATAATACAACCCATGATACTGCCACTGTCATGTATTTCGCAGGTTGCGGTCTACAATGGCTGTGGGGAAATTTTAAACAAATACTCTTAAAATAATTGTTTTTCTCTTTTTAGCTATTTGCATATGGTTATGTTAAAATATGCTAATTACTACAACATGAGGAATGGGTGGGTTAAATTTATAGAGTCAGTTATATGAGAGTTTGAGATAGTCAGTTAGTTTAGTGGATTTAAGTGATAATTATACCTAAAAATATTTTAGGCAAGTCTCTATTTGGAAAAAGTTAAATAAGTTTCACAGGGTTCATTGTAAACATCATGTTTTGTGTGTGGTCAATAGAAAAGCCACACCTAGTATGATTTGTGTGTGACTTATGCGTTTTGCCTAATCTGTCTTTCCAACAAATTAATATCAAATTAACAACAATCTATGAGAGAGAAGAGAAATGTATATTTTCTAGTAATTAATGCTATACCACATCATTAGTACTATAACACACCCTGTAAGTTATATACACAACATTATAACACTTATATACACAACATTATAACACACCGGGGTTTAACAACTTTTACTTATTACTTATTTCAGTTGCTTCAGCTAACTAACCCTGGAGTTTGTCATCAATAGCGTTAAGTACCCAGCTCTTTCATCTCAAGAGATAGCGTTAGTACCCAGCTCTTTCATATCAAGAGGCGTGTTAATAAACCAACGAACACGCATCTATAAAACTAGCATTTGCACCACATGTTGCAAAGGAAATGCCGTAAAACAATGACATAATATATATTGTCAAATTCATCAGCTCCTAATAACTGACCTTTTGATTTAATGTAAAAGTGGTTTCCACCTCTTGAGACATTTTGTCCCTTTTTACACTCAATAAAGAGACCAAAAGAAAGATTGCTACTTCCATGACCCTGTGTTGTAAAATGCTCTCCTCACTACAATAATGACATCATGACTATGATTATCCATGGAAAATTTCACGACCTTCACAGGAATTGACTTACAAATGCTCTCCTCACTATAATAATGACATCATGACTATGATTATCCATGGAAAATTTCACGACCTTCACAGGAATTGACTTGTTAATAACGTTGTAGGGAAGACCAAGGAAGTACAAGCAAGATGAAAATTGGACACTCCTCATATTCCCATGAACCATATTATGTAAACTCAAATGATTGATTGGTCGTTCACAAAAATATCCAAAGCTTGGCACCTAACCTTGCAATAATGCACATCATATGGATTTATTGTGTGAACATGGGCATCATCATGGTAATTTTTAAAAGGTGGAATGGCAATGCAACAATCCTTTTGCAGACCATTTTGTTCAGAGACATGTTCATAAGCCTCTTCTACACTGAAATGAACGTGTTTATCTCACTACTTTAGTGTAGATTTCACAAATTCCATCTGCTTCACATTTCTTATGACAAGCATGTTCATTACCACAGAGATATTCAGCAGAGTCACCAAGTTAAAATCCCCTGTCTAATCAAAAGCTAATCAAAGGAAGAAGACACTACTCTTTCAAAGTCCACTCTTGGCTTCTTGGTCTATTTCCTTCTAAATTTTAGCCAGATGACGTACTACATAAGGATAAGCCCTCTGCCAATGCAAGTTGATCAAATTCCTTCCTTCGCTCATTACATTTTTCTCCATCGGGGCCTACTATGACGAGCAATGGAATGAGCCTAATGTCGAAATAGCATGACAACTCTTTAATGTTTTCATCCCCAAAAGGCAGAGAAAGCCAAGGCATGCACTCATAGTATGAACAAAAAGTTTCTTCATCTCTATCATTGGAAATGAATATAATCTCAAAACCCTCATCACCTTTCAGAGATTCTTTCAATTTTTTATAGACAGATATCAATCTTGGAGTGAATTTCTGATAGGGAAGACACCACTCAGCTGTGAAACTGGAGTGAGATACTTCAGTGAGCTGTTGGTTTTGCCACTCTTAAGTAGTGGTGTTTACTTAGAAGTTTCTGTGAAACAATTGTGATTATGTTAGTTGATATTTTATGAATACTCATACATATAATGGGTGAGAAACAACACAAACACACATATATAGCCAAATTATCTAATTAAATGACCAAGATATTCCATTTCCAAACATTGCAAATCATGAAGATTTGTATTCCTTTTATGACTCCTGAATGAAAGGTACTTCTTAATACCTTATTTACAGTACATCTCTCAAGTAATTACATGATAATAGATAATACAAAAATTGACAGGTCAAAAATCAAAACTGAATGTTTGAAGGTCAATAGCATTCATTAGAATCAACAACATTGATCAAGCAAAATAACACTGCGCAGTAAAATCGAAACATTTATTTATTTGATATTATAAATCAAGCAGCAGATATCTAATTGAAAAAAAAAAAGAGAGAATAGGCATGACAATACAATTCATACCTATTCAAAATATATTGCATCGTGTCTAGTTTCTGCACAACTCGGATAGTAAACAAAATCGGATAGTAAACAAAATTCTGACAACTTCGTCGAAGAGAAGTATAGAGTTCAGTTCACTAAGAAGAGTGTGCAGGTCATAACAACTGACTTTCATCAATTTGTTCAATTGGCATATGAATTTATTCTTCTATGAGCTTCAAATCTCCATCAAATTTATTAGCAACTTTGTTTTCAACTTTTTCTCCCATGTTGTTTTGAACACCCATATATACAAAAACAATTTTAGAAACGTCTTTGTTATGCTCTTCAATGAGAGCTTCCTTCTCTTCCTCTTACTTATCTTCCACTCCTTTACAAACCTTTGTTGCTACAAATAAGTTGCCTTCCAATTAGATTTCATACACAAGTGGGCTTTTGTCAACAAATTATAATATATCAATAAGAGATTTCTATTGCATCATGTGCAACCACTCATCACCAATTAATGGTTCTTCATCAAATTTAAGATCAACATAATTTTTGTTCACCCTATGTTGGGTTATCCAAGCATGCATGTTCTCATTAACAAATTGAAGTTCACTAAATTCATTAGTTGTGGCTAGATTCACCCATTCACATTTCACTTTTCCATCATCATCCACATGTGTTGCATGCTAGTATCTTTTGTGACAAATTCTGATTCCAAAATATTCCATGCTTCCTTGGAAGATTTAGTTTCGTGTAGCTAAGTTTGTGACCTGAATGTGGTTGTTTCTTCATCCCTTCAGATTCTCAAATTATAAAAAGGGCAAGGAAACTTAAAGGTTAACTTAATTGAAGGTGCATAATCATTTGAAATGATGTTGGAAGGAATTAAAATACATAATGGAATATGTTGATGACAAACCAAAAGCAAAATTCAAATTGACAATTACAATGATCTTGGTTATGGGTATTTAACCTTTTCGATTAGTGACTCACTCAAAATAACTTTGACATATATTCAACTTTTCCAAATATAGACTGAACACAACCTAAGTCGCATTTAACTCACTTAACTCACACTGTAAATTTGGACTACATTTAACTCAACTTATCTCTTCATGAATCACTCAACTTGGATCTTTCTAGATCTTCATGCAAGAGTAATTATTATTTCCAACACTCCCCCTTAATTATGACCATATGAATCGACATAACTAAAAAATTACTCAACATGACTCAACTATGTTTTGTTAGGCTTACAATATAAATTAACTCAATCATGACAAAAACATGCATGTTGGTGTAGGTTTCAAATAAGCTTACAAAGGCTCAATACTTTTACAATTTTGAATTTTCTTTTTTGTTCCTTGCAGATTCTATATCCTCGAAATTACTTCATTCTCTATTGTGCATTATTGTTGTAGGATTTCTTCACTTATTCCTTCTGCAACTTTTCTTTGACCAAACAATCTAATCATGTCTTCTACAAATTCCTCTTCAAAAATTCATTCAATTATGGATTGTTGTCGTAACTCTTCATCTTCAATCTTTCTTCTTTTCTATGCTTCTTGTGCTTCGTATTCTTGACTTTCTTTTTTTTGTATTTCATGATAGAAGGATCTTATATTTTCTTGACTCCATTGTTTAAAAATGGTTTCAATTCATTCTTCCTTGCTTTAAGAAACTTACATGTCCTTCTCTTCACTTTCATCGTCAGAAACTGTTGTTTTTTTCCTTTAGTCTTCACACTCAAGATCATCATTAGACTTACATGTAAAATCATAATCATGCTCCTTTTTCTCATTCACCACTTCATTTAATTCTTTTATAGTTGTTGATTTAATAATTCATCAATTTGTTCAATTGGCTTCTAAATTTATTCTTCTATGAGATTCAAATCTCCATCAAACTTATTAGCAACTTTGTTTTCAACTTTTTTCTCTCATGTTATTTTGAACACCCATATATACAAAAACGATGTTAAAAATAGCTTTGTTATTCTCTTCAATGAGAGCCTCCTTATCCTCCTCTTCCTTCTCTTCCTTATCTTCCACTCCTTTACAAACCTCTCACGCTGCAAATCGGTTGTCTTCCACATGGATTTCATACACAAGTGGGCTTGTGTCACCAAACTACAATATATCAATAAGTGCTTTCTATTGCATCATGTGCAACCACTCATCACCAATTAATAATTCTTCATCGAATTTAACATCAACATAATTTTCATTCACCCTATGGTGGGTTATCTGAGCATGCATGTTCTCATTAACAAATTCAACATCACTAAATTCATTAGTTGTGGCTAGATTCACCCATTCACATCTCACTTTGTCATCATCATCCACATGTGTTGTATGTTTGTCTCTTTTGTGCCAAACTCTCCTTCCAAAATCTTCCATGCTTCTTTAAGTTTGTGACCTAAAATGTGGTTGTTTCTTCCCTTCATATTCTCAAATTAGAATAAGGGCAAAGAAATTTAACGATTAACTTAATTGAAGGCCCATAATTGTTCGAAATGATGTTGGAAGGAATTCAAATACATAATGGAATATAATTTTCATTCACCCTATGGTGGGTTATCCGAGCATGCATGTTCTCATTAACAAATTCAACTTCACTAAATTCATTAGTTGTGGCTAGATTCTCCTATTCACATCTCACTTTGTCGTCATCATCCACACTTCATCTCTTTTGTGCCAAAATCTCCTTCCAAAATCTTCCATGCTTCCTTAAGTTTGTGACCTGCAATGTGGTTGTTTCTTCATCCCTTCATATTCGCAAATTATAAGAAGGGCAAAGAAATTTAAAGGTTAACTTAATTGAAGGCACATCATCGTTTAAAATGATGTTGGAAGGAATTCAAATACATAATGGAATATGTTGATGACAAACCAAAAACAAGATTCTCTAATTAGAAGAAGGGCAGGGAAATTTAAAGGCAGACATACAAAAGAAAAAAGGGGAAGTGTCCACAAACTCAAGATTTCAAACACTTAAAATGTCTATGTGACTTCATCAATGATGAAGAAAAGAAAGAACTTATGAGATAAAGTATTGTCAAATAGTCGCACACAGATAACAGATATACTTCTCTTGGAAACATGTCAAGAGAAAATATAAAAGGAGAAATTAGAAAAAACTTAGTCTCATTTTTTGTGAATCACATAATAAAACTTATGTGGATAAGGTAAAATTTGTGCCACCTATTTTTGTCACATGTAGATATGGAAATAGAATAAGATAATTTTATTGAGTAAATTAAAAAATAAAAGTGAAGGGAATAAATTAGATTACATGTCTTTTTTATTAAACATAAAATTTTAAACAAAACCATAACAAAATATTTACATATTTTACAAAGTATAATAAAAATATTCACATTGTTTATAACTTAAACATTTATTGGACTATCTTAACTATAACTATGTAAATATATAATTATATATAAATATTATATATATATATATATATATATTATCATATATATTATATAAGACCATACTTTTTAAAACAATAAAATATAATATAGAAAGCTTAAATTAAATAAAAGGAATAAAATTTCCATAATTAAAAAATTAATAAAAACCATATGATAAAAATATTATTATTTATTAAGCATTTGATTCTCTAAACCTCGTCCATTTTTTTTCATAAAATGATAATTCCTTTCTTTCCCTCCCACAAAAAAGCTTTGATGTTATATTATTATTAATATATAATTGACATGTATATCGTTGTCATGCATATCATTGTTGGACGTTCCTATCCTAGGATCAAAATTAAATTATTATATTATAAAATAATATAAACCAACCATCGTCTCCTTACATACTATGTATTTTGCAATTAGCAATATCGTCAAAGGAAAAACAACATATTTGTAGTGGGTGGTGAGAAATTAAAATCCTTTTATATGGCCAACCATATTATATATCTTGAACCACATTTACTTATTTTTCCCATATGGTTTTTCATTTAGAATGCAAGAAAATAGTATATGGATGTGGTTGAATCATCAAATTGATCATTAAAGCATATTTAATAAAACATGGTTTTTAAATGCCGATTAAAGAAGCACATTATCATAAAATACATAATGAAATCTTCGTGAATCAGCTACGTTGATTAAGGTAGCTCAAATTTTACTCATAGTAATCAGTTGTTGCATACTTCTGCAATGAGAAAATCACCCCATCATACAATACATAATGATATCTCTCTAAATAAGGTATATTGATCAAGATAGCAGAAAGTTTACTCGTAGTAGCGTTTAGAACATCACCCCATCCTGCATATACAATATTCCTATGTTAAGTTTAACGAAATGAAAGCAATTGAAAGCAAGAAAATGCAGTTATTCACATGAATAGGAGGTTTGATTAATGGACAACAATTATCTACATGCTTGAAATCTTGCATAATTTAGCAAGTACAACTATAACGAAAAATGCATTCAATTGAAAATAGTTGAAGAATATTTCGTAATAGAATACAGGGAGATATATGGTTATTGGTGTGTACGATAAAGTTGGCAGTAATGTAACCAATAAAAACTCAAATTGAATAGCACCTAATTCTGGAGTATCCATTTGAGCATAGATATGAATGTAATTTGGATTCACATTAATACAACTATTGAGCAAGGATATTTTTTATTTTTTATTTTATTCTCATTGGATTTTCTGTTTTTCTTTGATACAGGAGAGACAAAGAAATTTTTCATTTACCCTATGGTGGGTCATCCTAGCATGCATGTTCTCATCAACAAATTCAACTTCACTAAATTCATTAGTTGTGGCTAGATTCACCCATCCACATGTCACATTGGCATCATAATCCACATGTGTTGTATGTTCGTCTCTTTTGTGCCAAACTCTCCTTCCAAAATCTTCCATGCTTCCTTAAGTTTGTGACCTGCAATGTGGTTGTTTCTTCATCCCTTCATATTCGCAAATTAGAAGAAGGGTAAAGAAATTTAAAGGTTAACTTAATTGAAGGCACATCACCATTTGAAATGATGTTGGAAGGAATTCAAATAGATAATGGAATATGTTGAAGACAAACCCAAAACAACATTCTCAAATTAGAAGAAGTGCAAGGAAAGTTAAAAACAAGATTCTCAAATTAGAAGAAGTGCAAGGAAAGTTAAAGGCATACATACAGAAGAAAAAAGTGGAAGTGTCCACAATTCAAGATTTCAAACACTTAAAAAGCATATATGACTTCATCAATGATGGTATTGGCGGATAGTCTCCGGGTAGACATAATTCTCTTAGAAGCATGTCAAGGGAAAAGGTAAAAGGAGAAATTGGAAAAACTTAGTCACATTTTCTGTGAATCACATAATAAAACTTACGAGAAACGATAAATGGAGAATTTATGAGATAAAGTATTGGCGGATAGTCTTCACGCAGATATAATTCTCTTAGAAGCATGTCAAGAGGGAAGGTAAAAGGAGAAATTGGAAAACCTTAGTCTCATTTTTTGTGAATGACATAATAAAACTTATGAGAAAAGATAAAGTATTGAAGATAGTCTTCACACAGATATAATTCTCTTAGAAGCATGTCAAGGGAGAAGGTAAAAGGAGAAATTGGAAAAACTTAGTCTCATTTTCTATGAATCACATAATAAAACTTGATGAGAAAAGATAAAAGGAGAAATTGGAAAAACTTAGTATCATTTTCTGTGAATCATACGAGAAAAGATAAGAAAATTTGAAAAAAACTTAGTCTCATTTTCTGTGAATCACATAATAAAACTTATGTGGTAGCTCAAATTTTACTCATAGTAATTAGTTGTCGCATACTTCCGCATTCAGAAAATCACCCCATCATACAATACACAATGATATCTCTCTAAATTAGGTACACTGATCAATATAGCACGAAGTTTACTCGTAGTAATCAGTTGTGGCATACTTCCGTGTTTAGAACATCACCCCCCATTCTGCATATACAATATTCGTATGTTAATTTTAACGAAATGAAAGCAAGAAAATGCGGTTATTCCTATGAATAGAAGGTTTGATTAATGGACAACAATTATCTATAGACTTGAAATCCTGCATAATTTAGCAAGTACAACTACAATGAAAAAGGCATTCAATTGAAAATAGTTAAAGAATAGTCTGTAATGGAACATAGAGATATATGGTTATCGGTGTGTACGATAAGGTTTGCAGTAATGTAACCAAAAAAAAATCAATTTGAATAGCACCTAGTTCTGGATACACATAAATATGAATGTAATTTGGATTCACATTAATACAATTACTGAGCAAGGATTTTTTTGTTTTTTATTTTTATTCAATTCTCATTGGATTTTTTTTTCTTTGATACAGGTGATACAAGTGAGGCAAATAAATTTTTCTGTTGTACAGACCATTGTAGAAGAAAGATTATGAATATTATTATTTAATGTATGACTTTACATTTTCTATAATTAACTCCTCACATAAAACAAGGCTCACATTGTTCTCAGACAACAAATTGCCAATCACAGTGTTTATTGTAGCACAGACTCTTTTCTTCAAAATTGCACAGTAAAAAGCCGAAGTATTAGCTAGAAATCCCGAATAACTTCATCACATGCAACTTTCAATCCATTGCCCTAATAAAAATTTAAGTTTCTCAGTATTACGGTGGTTAAATACACAAATTCCAAGGTATAACTTCAGGACGTGCAACTTTCGTTCCTATGTTATAATAAAAAAGTAAGTTTATACACAAATTGCAAGGTAAAAAATTTAATGAAGAGTTTGCTAAAAGTATGCACAGCGGTAAAGATCAAACCCAGTATCACCAAAATCTTACAGTTTTAGACTAAAGAACCGAAAGCGAGGTGGAGAGAAGGGTAATTAATCCTTAACCACCTTGAAATAAGCCTAGTAAATATTAATCCAATATATTTCCTGGCAAACAAATAAATAAGATTACAGAAGATTATCTTAAAATTTCCTGGCAAGCTGGTGGACACCACATTAAACAAAAAGATTATCGACATTAGTCACGAGGTGTGGCTGAATGGATATTTAACCAGAACATGGTTACTTAAGAAAGAAAAGGAAGTTAACCTCCATTTTATGAGTTATAAACAAACGTGCAGAAACATAATTAAATTTTATAGTTGTGGTACTACCGAGTGTGAGAAAGCAGAGACAGGCATAGGTCAAGAGCTTAATTCATTGGGTTTGTGAGTGAAGCAGGCACAGCTCAAGAGCTGAACTCACTGGGTTTGTGAGCGAAACAGACATTGAATTCAATTAGGGTTTGCAACACTGATAGTAGATTTCACACCAAACAGAACAGGTTGCAATTGAGCCAACATCACGGCCGAGGGAAGTGGGTGGTTCCTCATTATCTGTATTGCCTGCATGTGAACCTTAATATAATGGATTAGATTAAATAATTGTTCTTTGCAACTGCTTCACGATCTAACAGCTAAACAGAACAGGCTGCAATTGAGCCAACGTCACAGCCCAGGGAAGTGGGTGGTTCCCCTTTATCTGTATCCCATGAATGTGAACCTTAATATAATAGGTTATGTTAAATAACTGTTCTTTCCAACTGTTTTATGATCGAACGGCTAACCTTCTTCTAATCGTCTAACATTTAATCCAATGATGCACAAAGATGACAGGTGGGCTAGAGGAAAGTGTTTTTCATAGGGAAACGCCTTACGACGTAATTATGAAGTCAAGATCAGGTGGTGTATATACGGAGAGGTTTTAAAAGATTCGAAAGTATTCTTGTTAAAGTGGAGTGACATATTTTTTTTATATGTTAAGTGGAGTTGTTAAGGGGGCCTTTTCATTTTATGGTGAAGTATAAAAGGTTTTTTTTTAGTATTGATTTTATAGAAGGGTTTGAAAATAAAAGTTTTTTAAAGTATTAAAGTTTTTTTATATAGGGTTTTGACAATAAAAGTTTTTTTAAAGTATTAAAGTTTTTTTAAAAGGTTTTTTTTTTGTTTTTTTATATGTAAAATAAAAATTTAGGGTTTTTATTGGAGTTGGTATTTTTTGAAAAAGTTTATTAGAGGAGAAATTTTAATTTTTTATTTTAAGATAATTTTTTGGAGAAAGATGGATTTTCAAATTTCCAACATCATTTTTCATTGTTTACATGGAAATGTTATGATGTGTGGGCCATTAAGATGGAGACCACATTGCACCGAGATAATGTTTGGGATTATGTCTAGTTTGGATTTTCAAAACCTAAGGATAAAGCAAGAGAAGAAGCTCTCAATAAAGTAGAGAAGGAACAATGGAAGAAAGATAAGAAAGTTAATGCACATGCGTTGCAACTTATGGAGCATCGAGTGGACCGAGCAGTGTTCCAGAAGATTATGATCACTTCTTCACCAAATAAGCATGAGATACTTTGGCAACGTGTTCGAGAAGATTATGATCACTTCTTCACCAAAGAAGCATGAGATACTCTGACAACAGACTATACACGTATGACCAAACTCAATATTGTTAAGTTGCATAATACAAAAAGAGATTTTGAAACTGTGCATATGAAGGAGATAGAGGACATCGATTCTTTCTTGAATAGGGACATAACTATCGTAAATGACCTAAAGATTTATGGTGAAGAAATTAAATATCAAACAGTGGTTGAGAAGGTCCTCAGATCTTTGTTTATCAAATTTGATGTTGTGGTAGGAGCCATAGAAAAAGCCAAAGGTTTGGCATCATTAACAGTTGATGAGTTGATGGGATCACTTATATCGCACGAGGCAATGATAGACATAAATAAGGATTCCACTTCAGAGACCACTTTCAAAAGTCAGGTTTCTATTTCAAGAGATAGATATCGAGGAAGAAGTAGGTCGAGGGGTAGAGGACAAAGTGGACAATATGGTGGTCACAGAGATGGATGAGAAGAGAATGCACATGAAAGCGGAAGAAACTACAAAAGCTTCAAAAATAATCAAAGAGTTAACAAATCGAAAGTGAGATGTTATTATTGCAATAAATTTGGTCATTATGCTCATGATTACAGGAACAAAATAATTGATCAAGGGAACCATAGAGCTAGTGTCACTAAAGAGAGTACTAACTCCATGTTCCTAGCTTTCTATACCATCCATGAACCTTCTCATAGCATGTGGCTATTAGAGAGTGGTTGTAGTAACCACATGAAATGCAACAATAATTTGGTTGCAAATTGAGATCAATGTGTGAAAACAGAGGTAAAGTTGGGGACTGACAAGATTGTGGAAGTAGATGGAAAAGGAGTGGACAACATTTTGACCAAGAAGGGGTAGCGGAAGACAATCTCAGAGGTATATTATGTTCCTAGTCTCAAACATAATTTGATGAGTGTTGGTCAATTGACACTGAAAGGATACAAAGTTACCTTTCAAGGTCAAGAATGTGTTTTATATGACAAGCCCCCAAGCGAGCAACTGATAGCAAAGGTGCAGATGACAAGAAACATACTCTTTCCTCTAATTATGAATTACAATGATCAGGTCAATTCTTTTAGAATTGTATGTTCTCATGAATATTGGTTATGGCACTTTCAATTTGGACACTTTCACTTTTCTGGTTTAATATTGTTGCAGCAAAAATAGATGGTCACAGGATTTCCTCCCATCAAAGAAACTGCTAGTACTTGTAAGTGTTGCATCTTGGGAAAGAAGCATCATGAAATTTTTCCAAAGCGAGTTGCATACAGAGCAAAGAAACCTCTTGAGCTAGTGCATATAGACTTGTCTAGACCTATGAGGACACAATCAATTAGTGGAAGTTGTTACTTCCTCGCTTTCATTGATGATTATAGTAGAAAGACTTTAGTTTACTTCTTGAAACAGAAGTCTCAAACTTTCGCAAAGTTCAAGGAATTCAAAGCCTTAGTAGAGAAACAAAGTAATCAACAAATCAAGGTATTGAGGTCAGACCATGGTGGAGAATATGACTGGAAGGAATTCCATGATTACTGCAAACAAAATGGAATCAAAACACAGTTTACAACCAATTACACATCGCAGCAAAATGGTGTGGTAGAGAGAAAGAAAATGAAAATTATGAACATGGTAAGAAGCATGTTGAAAGGTAGAAAATTGTCTAATGAGTATTGGGCAAAAGCAATTGCATGTGCTATTTATGTGATCAACAGATCTCATACAAAGAGTTTGATGAACAGAGTACCATAACAAGAATGGTCACATATGTCTTGCATAGTATCTCATCTTAGAGTGTTTGGATGTGTAGCTTATGCGCATGTGCCTAAGGAGTGAAGAGGCAAATTGGATGATAAAATTGAAAAATGCATATTTACAGGTTATAGTGAGCAATCAAAAGTTTACAAATTGTATAATCCTATAACCAGGAAGAACAAGAGTCATGGAATGGGACTATAGACAAAAAAAGTGATGCACAAGTTGCATTGATGGAAGAACAAGAGTCATGGAATGGGAATTTAGAAAAAAAAAAAGTGATGCACAAGTTATATTGATGGAAGAAGATGATGTTGCAGAAAAGGAGTAGCAAGAATCACGGGTGAAGACACCAAATAGAGACAGACCGACAAGGACTCCAAGATTTTTAGAGCAGCATGGATCTTCAAGAAAATCAATAGATTGAGACTCTCCGAGCAATCAATCAGGTGATGAATGAAGCAATGGTAAGAGAAAGATGAGAAGTTTGAAAGATATTTCTGATGATTTGGATGTTATTTCAAATTTTGCATTGTTTGCATTGGGTGCAAGCCATGGATGAAGAAATTGAAGCTATTGAAGAGAATGATACATGGGATTTGAGTGATTTACCAAATGACAAAAATATCATTGGTGTGAAGTGGGTGTACAAGAAAAAGTTGAATGAGAAAGGTGAAATTGACAGATTTAAAGCAAGACTTGTAGCAAAATGATTCTCACAGCAACCAGGAATAGATTTTGGAGAAACGTTTGCTATGATAGCCACATTGGATACTGTAAGAGAAGTTCTAGCCACAACAACTTAGAACAAGTGGAAAGTATATCAGATGGATGTAAAACCAGCCTTCGTGAATGGAATTCAAGAGGAAGAAATTTATGTCGAGCAACCTCGAGGATATGAAGTTAAAGGTAACGAAGAGAAAGCTTACAGGTTGAAGAAAGTACTCTATGGACTGAAACAAATGCCTAAAGCGTGGTATAGTAGAATTGGCAATTACATGATTAGGAATGGATTTTACAGAAGTAACATTAAACCTACCTTGTACGCAAAGGTAAATGAGCATGGACAAATTTTGATTGTTTTCTTATATGTTCATGACATGATTTTTAAAATTTATTTTGAGTTAGATGAATTTAAAGAAGCCATGATGAAAGAATTTGAGATGAAACATCTTGATCTCATAAAATGTCTTCTTGAAATAGAAGTTGAGCAATCTAAAAAATGAATTTATATTTGTCAAAATAAATATGCCAAATATTTTTTGAAAAGATTGAGGATGGAAAATTGCAAACTTGTCCCTACACTAGTTGCAACAAGTACAAAGTTAAGAAAGGTTGATGAAGGATTCAATGTCAATCCAACTCTATTCAAAAGATTGGTTGGCAGCCTCATGTAACTCACAGCTACAAGACCGGATACCATGCAAGGAGTGAGTTTGATTTCCAGATTTATGGAGACTCCAAAAGACACACATTGGAGTGTAGGAAAAATAATTTTGAGATAACTAGCAGGAACTAGTGATTGTGGCATAATGTATGCAATAATATAAAAGAAATATTTGATTTCATACACAAATAGTGATTTTTCATTCATTTTGGATGATAGGAAGAGCACTTCTGGTTTTTTGTTCCACCTTGGTTTAGGTGTGATTTCATGGGAATCTAAGAAGCAGCCCATTGTGACATTTTCATCAGCAGAAGCAGAATATGTAGCAACAACATCAGCAACATGTCAAATAGTGTGGTTTAGAAGAGTATTTGATGGACTCAAGGATCAAAAACAATATATTGTGATAACACCTCAACGATTCCACTGTCCAAGAATAGTATGTTTCATCTGAAGAGTAAGCATAATGATACTAGATATCACTTTATTAGAGAACTTGTGAGCAATGCAGAAGTTCACTGGAAGCCTTGTAAATCTAGTGATCAATTGGCTGATATATTTACTAAGTCATAGAAAAATATGTGTTTGAGTTTTATAGAAGAAACTTGGGTGTTGTAAGCCTAGCTGAGACATAGACCAACATGCATGTTTGAGTTGTCATGAGTAAAGTTTTAGTTTAACGGTTGTAATTAAGGGGGAGTGTTAAAATAAGCTAATTACTCCCACATGAGGAATTGGCTAAACTTAGAGAGTCAGTTAACTGAGTTTTGAATGTTTGAGTTTTGAGTCAATTCGAGTTAAGTGATAGACAACTTTTAGTGTGTGGTTGCATCTGGTTGCATGTCATGATTTTTTAGGCAAGATGCTAATTGGAAAAGGTTAAATACACTTCACAGGGTTCATTGTAAGCATCGTGTTTTTTGTGGTCAATAGAAGAGCCACAACTCATGTGATTTGTGTGTGAATTATTTGTTTTGTCTCCTCCACCTTTCAAATAGTTTAACATTGAAAGTTCTAACTATTTTGTTTGACCATTTGTTTGGACGTCATAAGGACAACCGCTCCTTGCTAATTAATATAATTAGACATTCACCACATTTAATCAGACATTCACCATTATAAGAGTCTTGATTGTATTGTCTCATACCATGTAAATTGCACACTCGCCTTTACAAATTGGAACTAAATGTCTATAGTATGGACCCCTTCCAAGAATATTGGAATAATTAGCATCAAGCATATTTGAAATTCAATATGGTAATTTGTAGCATGCGTTGTCTTTTCCTATGTAGCGGGTTTGGAACTTTCTTGAGCGGGAGATAAATGAGGTTGGCCCAAAACTAACCTACTTCTCTAATTTTATTTTATAGTATAAAATTAGGGTTGTTTCAATTAGTCCTACACATAAATTTATATAAAGAGGAACACATATTTTGACACAACTAGGATTATCTTTTTTCTTTTTTCCTCCTAAAAAGAAGTATGGAAAATAGATATCATAATTAACAGGTAAATTACTTATATTTTCTTAACTATCTGACTAGCCACAAAATTACTAGTGAAGGAAGTGCTCCACTCAACCAACAAGTGTTGTTCGATTGCCAACACTCCCTGTGATCCAGTTTCACCACCATACAATTATCCAATAAAGAACCTTCACACTTTTCATGGTCCCAACGAGCTACAACTTAGACAACCTAGATTCTTTAATTTGAGTACTTAGGATTCAGATTGAGTTCCACTAGCCAACTAGCTGAAGAACTCAGTGTCCTCACAGCATCCTACCTCCTTCTGCAATGTCCTACTAGAGAGCTTAATAATTTTATTTTTATTTTTACTTTTCAACATTCCCTCACATCTTCTTTTTATTTCCCCCAACTGAGATTATTTATCTCTTGGGAGAGGAATAAATGTCTTAACTATCTTATGGATGAAACCATCTTTCTGCACTTTTCCCATAACTTTATGTCTGCCCATAGCTTATATTAGTTTTAAAAATAAATTAAAATAAACAAAATAACATTTATGTTTTACCAACCACTTAGGCTTTTACTTCGCCCATGATTTTCACCAGCTCTTTAGTGGTAAAACAAAACATTTACAAATTCTACGAAGGGGTGTTACATCTTCCTTTCCTGAGTGAAACACCATCCTCGGTGTTTTCTTAGCCCTCCACATAGGCTAAAATATGCCTCGTGCATATAATATTAATCATCTAGGTAACTTCTCTGAGTTGAAGAGCTTCCCCTACACTTAATATGGGTAGTTGATCATTTGGTAAGCATAATTTCTTTCGTTTAGTAATGAATACATAGATGTTTGATCAATAATTTTTCATCCAATTGACCTACATCCACCATATTTAAGGCTATCATTAGTTTGCATCAATTATATTTTAAGAAAAAATTATATATAGAAAACCATTTCAAATGTTATCACAAACATCACCAATGGTTACTTATATATTCAATAAAGTCTTCAACATACTTCACCGCTCTACGAGGTTAGTAACCTGCCATAACCATAAGAAAATTACTAGGTTATTTCTTTTTTTGTATTCAACAAACTGAATGACTTAGATATTTGACAATTATGATTTTACATTTTTTAGTTATTCTTAATTTCAACTTCACTCGGACTTCTTTATAGTGTAATTTCTTGGAAAAATTTGTGTCCTAGTTTCAGAAATTAACTTATGGATATGATGTATGAATTAACATTTATGAGTATCTATAATTTGTCAATTCTTACTTTCTTTCCAACCTTACTCAATTCTTAGAGTTAATATTTCTTCTTTATTAAGGGCTCAACAATGTTTCCTTTACCATAGTCCTGCAACACACTTTACCATTTTTCTGCAACACGGTAACTCCTGATATACATATGTTTGATGTAATATTCAAATTTTGTGCATACTTTATTCAGTTGGCACTTTAAGCTCAATTAAAAGTTTAATCTCCAATTATCACAATATTATTCTTAATTTTATTCCAATTTTCAATTCACAGAAAATAGTGTTAATCATTACTTTTGATATGTAGGTGGATCCTGCTCTCCACGTCTTTCCACTTTCCTATCCAAGCTATTCTTTAAGGAAGCTAAGGATTGTTCCCCATCCAACGACATTCAACCTTCAATTCAGTAGACTAACTTTATCTATAGTAACATATGAAACTTTAGTGTTTATGATTCAGAGTCCTATATATAGCAATCACTACACATTATTTTCTCTTGGGGTAGCAATAAATTGTACTTCTGTAAAAAAAAATCAACTTGTTAATAAATCGTATATTATAATGATATGTCAAATGTACTTAATTTATTTTATCACAACCACTTCATCCACCATTTCCACAACAAGTTTCATCTATATTCTTTGTTTAGGTGGACCAACATTTTGACACATAAGTCTTAACCAAAGTGTTATAATTCAACTATATATGCATAAATTTTATTTTTTTATTTTTTTTATCTAACACCACTAATATTTAAAAGCACAAGATAATATTAATGGAGTCACCAAATTTCACAACAATATTTTGCTAATCAGCCTCATTTATGAGTTCCTCTTGATTATCATCTTGGTGTTTATGTCCTTTTTTTCTACAACTATTAACTAGAATGCATCAGAAATCCATAACCCTTCAATACATCATCTTCGTGGGGTTACCTTGATTGGTAATTTTATATAATAAAAAAATCACTCTAGTCAATCAACTAACTAGACATTGTTTGTGCCTATCGAAATCATGTTTGAGGTACTTATCGTGATAAATTTAACTAGTAGTGTGTTATGAACCTCCCTTTCATTTTTAATGTCACTTTTATCATCTTCCTTCATTATATTACTCATTCATCTATTCATTTCTAATCATTTGGCTTGCACATTGCAACTTACCTCACACAAACGTAACGAACCTAGTTTTGCACCTGATTTTTTTGTTATTATTTATTGATGAATTCACTCTTTCGTAAACATTTATTTAGTTTATAATATGTAAAGAGTGCTTACCCCCCTTCATAAACTAGTTACACCTACACCTCCACTTCTACACGTAGTGATGTGATTAATTGTGGAATTAATGGCAGAACCCACTTAACTATGAGGCTATGTATTTAATGGAGGTTAAACGCTACGAGAGGTTTATGATACTTAGGTTATAGTGGTAGTGGTGATACCTATTGATCGTTTTTACACGATAGTGGTGTACATTAAAACATCGTAACACGGACCAACTGTGGTATACTATCCCAATGCCTTTTGTGTTTACAATATTCCACCGCCATTCATACTCATTTATTCTAGCCATACTAGGTGTTGTACACCCATTACATGGGCACACAAACCAAATTTTCACTAACTAAGAAACTCTCTAACGCTCCACATGTGTTTCCCTAGATCTACAGTTAAGCTCTCCTCCATTAACCCTACTCTCCTTTGTTGATATGCTTGCTTGTTTACCATTTATGTTTGCATTCCTCATAGCCACACTTGAGGTAAGAGGGTTTTGACCTCCGGTCATTTTCCTCTACATTCTTCAGGGTATCAATGGAAGTAATGGGGTTTCTACGTCCGGTCATTTTCCTTTGCATTCTTATGAGTAGTAATGGAGGTAAGAGGGGTTTGACCTCCAAAACGATGCTCCTTCAAGCGGAAATGGAGGAAAGGGAATTCGATCTCAGAACTGAGGTGCTTCCTCTACTAGGAAATGAACTTTGTCAAGGTAGGAACTCTTGCAGTGAGACCTTCATTTTATTTATTTATTTATGCTTCCATCTTCCTCCTCCTTAAATGGTTAACATTGGTCATAGGTTAATGATCACTAGTTCTTTTCATATTGACAGAGGAATACACAAGTTATCTCCATTGTCATGCCTCTACTTGAGTAGAACATACTGAGACTCAGGCGACTCCTCCCTTAGAGAGTCAGGTTAATGCCTTCTCAACATTTTCTTTCTCTTTTCCTTTGTTTATCTTTCTAATCTCTTTCAGAGTAATTCTTCATACATGTTATTATGGCAGTGCCCAAGTTACACGGACTCCAGAGGAAAATCCTCATACCCACCTCATCGAATTACTATTATTTAATCAATATATAGTTTCAATTTCCATAAATTTATTGATCCTACATTTCTTTCTATCATAGGTACACCCATCCTAATGATCTTGTAATACCATTGCATAGTCCCTTAGCTTCTAACCTTCATGGCTTGTCTATTGAACATGTTGGTCCTCTCTGCTGAGCTAAGTATCACCTCTTGTGGGTTTTAAACTCATTGTTTTCACTCTATGACTCACAGAGCTCCGTGTGGCCACAACCTAACGAAGCCGATTTGGCTCTCAGATCCTAGTTAGCTTAGTTGTACTTCCATTCTTGTTTTTCTAGTTCTGTTGGTTTCCTAACTGAAGGATTTAACTAATTAGCCAGATGTATAAGGCTGCTAAAAGGGCACAAAGATTTCACCAGTCTACCCTTAATATTTTATTTCTTATGAACCTTTAGATTTTCCAGTCATTTATGGTTAACTATGCTATATTTAATTTGAATATAAATTATTTCAACCATGTTATGGTTTATCTATGCTATATTTCAATTTGGTGTATGTTCTACTAGTGATCTTATTTATTTTCTACAATTGTACTTTGATAACACTTTTTATTTATACACTGTATCTCACTGTCTTAAGACATTTCGGTTTATGTTGTAGCAGTCACTATAGTTTTATATTTTTCCACTTAAGAATAATATTGTTTTATTCTACAGTTTTTTGTTAGTAGTATCTACAGAATTTCTGACGTTTCCTTGTTTAGTTGTTAAATTGAATCTGTGGTATTCAGATTCTCATTATTATGAATAAATAGGTTGTGTCTATACAGTATTAAAAACTAAAATTATTCGTTCATTTATATACCCAAGTAGGCCCTAAAATCTAAGTTCTGGTCTTCTTTCCATTTATGTATTTATATATATGACCTTTATATCTGATATTAACATAATTGCTTCTTCATTTTAATATTGCCCCATAGGCCATTTCTCTTTACTCCCAGAATATCTAGGCGAAATGAGTCTCACTGTGAATGTGCATCGCTCTAGCGGAGGGACGTGATCTCTATCCAGAGTGCTCATAGACTCGAAAACAGAGTCTTTTCCTAACATTATAGTATGTGGTTTTTTTTCTTCTTTAATGCTACTAATTAACTCTTACCATAATTTAGCTCATTCTTATATTCAATCCCTATGGGTAAACCTATGGACCAACAAGCTCAGGTGATTCAGTTCATGGTGCTTTCCCTAAAAAATTTCTCCGTAGGTTACCTACAACTTAAACGAACCGATATGACACAACATTTGTCTTAGTCCTATTTAACCTGCATGTGATAGAACATCATATTTCACACTGAAGCCAATAAAATTGTCATCTATAGGATGGAATCTAGACAAATATAACATGCATTGCATATAACACAACATGCAAACCTATGACTATTAAAACTATCAACCATAGAATAAGTATTCACAACATGCATCAAATATTAATTAATGTACCTACATATCTATCTAGTCGTCAACATGCCTTAATTATTGATTTATATACAACTACGCATCTAATAAATATATTATACCACAAAAGGTAAGATACCATCATCATGCATCAAATTATTAATTAAAATCCAATTCTATAGCTGATAATTACAATTGTTCACAATAGGTAAACAAATCCTTAACTTGCTTTAATTTAGTAATAACATTCATTCATATAACTATGAGCAGGCAAATACCTACAAAATATAGTAGACTGTGAACTTTTCATTATTATAATTAGTCACCAGACAGTGTACAAATAAGAGATGACACCAATTAAAAAAAACAAGCCAACCATAACTTTCAACCCATGTATTATAACATTCATCTAATCTAATTCCTTCAAACACACTAAGGATTTTCCAACTAGAATATGAACTCATAAAATCAATGGCTAACTGCACTAGACCTCTGAACCATGAATCCTATGATTCCCCCCTGAGCTATGAAAACTTTCCCTCACATGAGTAACCTCTACTCTCCCCTGATAATCCATATTTATCATTATTCTCTTCTCAAATTCTTCCTAGGCAGCGTCCTACCTTCAAGGTTTATGTTTCCCCTCAGCCTAAGTTTTTTCCATGCTTTTCGTTAAAGCTAAAACCCTGCATTTTCTACTTGCAACACTTTTATTACTGGTCTTTATCTCCCACTGGATTAACACAAATATACATTTTTATATATATTTCACTTTAGGAAGAAGATATTATGGCAAATCTAATCCCCCTCAAATTCTGGAGAGTCTCATCCTCTTTTATGGGGTCAGTCCATGAATTTTCCAAAACTCAAGGTCACAACATTAATAACCCTTATTAATAAAATATACACATTCACATAATCATGGTTATCACCTAATAGCACATGTTTTTGTAGTTATTACATAACAATTCAAGTTCATGAAAATGGGAGATGTTACATCATCCCCCATTATACATAACACCATCCTCGGTGTTATTATTCAACTGAAAATAAATCAGGGTAAGTAGCCCTTATAACCTCTTCTTTTTCCCAGGTCACCTCCTCAAGGGTAAAGTGTTGCCTCTGCACCTTAACCTGAGATATGACATGATTCCACAGTAAGAATTCCCTCCATTCCAGAATGCAGAGTGGTTTGAGCAAGAAATCTCCTTCAGTTTCCACCTGTAGAAGATGCCAATCAATTATGTGACAACTATCATACACATACTTTTTTTAATAATGACATATGAGATACATTATGTACATTAATATGATCTGGTAGAGCTAATTAATAAGCTACTAGACCTATTCAATCCAACACTTTGAATGGTCCATAGTACAATGGTGCTAATTTAGCACAGCTCCCAGTATTCAAGGTACTCTTGTGAGGCTTGATCCTTAAGTGAACATGCTCCCCAATTTGGAATTGCTTAACAATTCTTTTATTATTTGCATAATTTTTCTGTTTTTCTTGAACAGTCCTAATATTTTGTTGAATTCTTCTTACTATCTCTTCCATTTCACCCAAGAATTAAAGCCTAAGGATCAACCTATCCTCTAGTTGACTCCAACTGAGATGGGTATTGTATTTTTTGCCATATAGAGCCTCAAAGTGGCTCATCTTGATGGAAGCCTAGTAACTGTTGTTATAGGAAAACTCTCCAAATGAAAATAGTCTTCCCATTTTGTGGGTCTATCCATCACATACATTCGAAGAAGCTCCTCCAAGGCTTGATTTGTTCTTTTAGTTTCTCCATCCATCTGTGGGTGGTATGTTGTACTGAAATTTAGTTTGGTACCAAAATTCCTAAATAGGGACTTCTAGAATTTTGAAGTAATTATGTCCTGATCTGATACAATCATTTTTGGTATACCATGTAATCTTAATATATCTTCACGAAGATATTTTTTATCTGTGTTGTTCCAAAGGTGGATTGTACAGGAACGAAGTGGACTGCTTTGGTCAGTATGTCTATTACCACCATAAATGAAACATGTTGATACCGTGATTTTTGTAATCAAGTTATGAAATCAATGGAAATCATTTCCCACTTCCACTCTGTAACAGGTAGTGAAATCAACAAACCTGTCGGATGTTGATGTTCTATTTTGGCTTGTTTCAACCCAAAAGAATTGTTTCCTTAACACCGTTATCATTTTTTGATATCGTGGGTGGCCTACATATGGCTCTTTATATTGTTCATCAAATATTAACTATCTGAGAGGGGTGCTATATGGATAACCTATCTACCTTGGCAGGTGATCAATCGTTGAGAATTGTTCACATACCTTGTCATCTTACCTTATTGTATCTGCTTGCACAATTCTTGGTATTGGGGGTCATATTGTCCTCCTAATCTCACCTGTTCCTCAAAATGTGTTTTTACACTTACTCCAATGTGTGCAACTGTAGCATGAGCATGCTGACATAATGCATTAACAATTTTTTTCTCCTTTCCTTTAATACGTTTAATTTCAAATTCAAATTCGCTGATGAAGGCGAGCCATCTTGCATGTCTTGCATTCAGGTTGGCTTGACTAAAAAAATATTTAAGGCTAATGTGGTCGGTCATTAAAAAAAAAATTCCCAGCAAATAGTGTCTCCACATTCTTAATGCATGAATTACCGCGTCCAAATCTAGATCATACACAACATAATTCTCCTCATGTTTTTTCAATTTCCATGACTCATAAGCTATAACAACATTTTTTGTAGCAATACCCCTCCTAATCCATCAACTCACACATCTGTGCATACCAAAAATTCATGTTCTAGATCTGCTATCGATAACACAGGAGTTGTGGTCAACATTTCTTTTAGTTTATTAAAAATTTCTTAACACTTTTCAGTCCATTCAAACTTTGCTCCCTTTTTCTGTAATGAGGAGATGGGGTATGCTAATCTGGAGAAGTTCTTCACAAATCTATGATAGTATCCTGCAATCCTTGTAAAATAACAAACTGAAGACACATCCTTTTGTACGAGCCATTCAAAAATGGTTGTAATCTTCTCTGAATCCAATGTTAATCCTTCTTTTGATATGAGATGTCCCAACTACTGTATCTTGGTTTGGAAAAATTCACACTTGCTGCTCTTGGCGTACATTTTATTTTCCCTTAGGGTCTGCAGTACCATTCTTAAATGTTCTTGGTGTTCCTCCTCATTCTTGGAGTTTACCAAGATGTCATCTATAAAAACAAATACAAAGTGATCTCATGAACTAACTGTATGTTGTGCATTAATTGCGATTTATGTGGGCAGTCTCTCATCATATGAGGTCCCCCACACCCCCAACACCTCAGTGGTTCTTTGGTGGTGTCATATGTTTTTTGGTTATGTTCTGTCACTCTTGAACCTGTGTGAGACTGAGCTGGAAAGGATGTATCTTATCTATTTCCTTTCTTCTTTCAATGATCTCTACCAAAATTTCTCAAATAAGGTGGTTTTTGCTTCTTCATTCCCCCACCAGTTCTTCCACCATCCTTTTTCTTCCACAGTTTGCCACCTTCACTTTTAATTTTGAACTATTGATGATATAACCTTGCTTTTCTGATCACTTCCTCCATGGTGTTTGGGTTATCAAACTCAATTCTCTCCTTGTAAGAGATCGACAAACAGTTCAAGAAACATTGAATTTTTGCTTTCCCTTCCTTTAGATAAGGCACATAACTCAACAAATTGGTGAATTTGTTTACAAATTCATCCATAGTTAGTTTCCCCAATTGCATCTCATGAAATTCCTTAGCCTTGTCATCATAATACCTCTCACTCAAGAATATGGCCTTGAATTGATGTTGAAATTATTCCTGCGATACTATTCTTTCTTACAGCGCTTGGACACTCTTTCGTTCTTCCCATCACAGAGTGGCTTTACCATGAAATTGGTAAATTGCTAATCGTGCCTTCAAGTTGGTTTCATATTCATATACTTGAAAATATTTTATCATATTCAGCAGCCATGCCTCTGCATCCTCCTCTTTCTCACCATCAAATGCTGGTGGTTTGATCTTTCTAAGTTCCCCTTGTAATTCGGCCTTCCTTTGTTTCTTATGTGTTTTTGATGGTTCAGGATCAGTTTCATCTTCCCTTCCCGACTTGTCAAATCATATATTCCCTGTACCTTCTTGATTTACACTCTTATGATTAGACTTCTCTATCCATTCTCCAATTAGCTTCTCCTGATCTTCACTGGATTTTAACAATTTTTCGTTACTGTCATGCCATTTCACCAATCTTGATTATAGTGTCCTTACCATATCTACCAACCGAGAGCTTATGACAAAAATACTGCCAACGTCCCCCAAATCCACATACAATTCCTCATTTATAGAATTTGGCGGCAGAGATCCTTCCATCATTGTTAAATTCTCCTACCTACACCACCATTCAACATTGAAATGATAAAATAAATTTAACATATTCTTACATAAAAATTTATTGATTTTGCATAGTTTGTTTTAATGTAGTTGTCCTATATAAGCTCAATGTAGAACTGTGCTATGATAACATTTGTAATGAACCTAGTTTTCCACCTGAATTTTTTACTATTATTTATTGATGAATTCACACTCTTTCCTAAACATTTATCTAATTTCTAATGTGTAAAGATCTTTTACTAACACCCCCCCCCCCCGCCCCCCCCCCCCCCCCCCCCCCCCCCCCCCCTCACTTCATAAACTAGTTACACCTCCACTTCTACATGTAGTGATGTGATTAATTGTGGAATCAATAACAAAACCCGCTTAACTATGAGGCTATGCATTTAATGTTGGTTACATGCTATGTGGGGGTTATGATACTTAGGTTATAGTGGTGGTGGTGATACCTATTGATCCTTTTTACATGATGGTGGTGTACATTAAAACATCATAACACAGACCAAATGTGGTATACTATCCCACCATCTTTTGTGTTTACACTATTTCACTGCCATTCATACTCATTTATTCTCACTAGACTCGTTGTTGTACACCCATCACATGCGCACACAAACCAAATTTTCATTAACTGAGAAACTCTTTAATGCTCGAGATGCGTTCACCTATATCTATGGTTCAACTCTCCTCCATTAACCCTACTCTCCTTTGTCAATCTGCTTGCCTATTTACCATTTACCTTTGAATTCTTTATAGCCACACTAGAGGAAAGAGGGTTTTGACCTTCGGTCATTTTCCACTACATTCTTAAGGGTAGAAATGGAGGTAAGGGGGTTTCGACCTCCGTCTATTTTCCTCTGCATTCTTTAGAGTAGTAATGGAGGTAAGAGGGGTTCGACCTCCGGAATGATGCGCCTTCGAGCGAAAATGGAGGAAAGGGAGTTCGATCTCAGAACTGAGGTGCTTCCTTTGCTAGGAAATGACCCCTGTGAAGGTAGGCTCTTACAATGAGACCTTATTTTTATTTATTTATTTGTTCTTCCATCTTCCTCATTCTTGAATGGTTAAATTTGTCCACAGGTTAATGATCGTTGGTTCTTTTCATACTGAGAGAGAAATACACGAGTTCTCTCCACCATCATGCCTCTTCTAGAGCAAAAAATACTCAGACTTAGGTGAATCCTCCCTTAGATAGTCAGGTTAATGCCTTCTTGTTGTTTACTTTCTCTTTTCATTTGTTTATCATTCTAATATCTTTCACTGTAATTCTTCATACAATATTTTATGGCGGTGTCTGGGTTACACGGATTGTAAAGGAAAATCCTCTTACCCACTTGACCGAATTAATATTATTTAATCAATAGGTACTTTTAATTTCCATAAATTTACTGATCCTACATTTCTTTCTATCACAGGTACACCCATCCCAATGTTCTTGTAATACCAGTGCACAATCCTTCATCTTCTAACCCTCATTGTTTGTCTATTGAATAGGTTGGTCCTCTCTACTGAGCTAAGTCTCGCTTCTTATGGGTTTTAAACTCATTGTATTCACTCTGCTACTCGTAGAGCTCGGTGTGGCCACAAACTGACGAAGTCAATTTGGCTCTCATATCCTAATTGGCTTAGCTATAGTTCGATTCTTGTTTTTCTAGTTCTGTTGGTTTCCTAACTAAAGGATTCAACTAATTAGCTAGATGTATAAGGGTGCTGAAAGGGCACCAAGACTTCTGCAGTCTATCCTTAATATTGTTTTTATGAGCCTTCAGATTTTTCAGTTGTTTGTTGTTAAATATGCTATATTTAATTTGAATACAAATTATTGCAACCATGTTATGGTTTATCTATGCTATATTTCAATTTGGGTGTATGTTCTACTAGTGATCTTATTTATGTTCTACGTTTGTCCTTTGATAGCATGTTTTTATTTATACACTATATCTCATTGTTTTAAGACATTTCGTTTTATGATGTAGCAGTCAGTGTAGTTTTATATTTTTCCACTTAAGAATAATACAATTTTATTGTACAGTTTTTTGTTAGTAGTATCTATAGATTTTCTCGCGTTTCCTTGTTCAGTTGTTAAATCGAATATGTGGTATTCAAATTATCATAATAATAAATAAATAGGTTGTGTCTATAAAGTATTAAATACTAAAATTATTTGTTCATTTATATACCCGGGTAGGCCCTAAAATCTCAGTTCCCGTCTTCTTTCCGTTTATGTATTTATATATATGACTTGTATATATGATATTAACACAATTTCTTCTTCATTTTAATATTTCCCCATTGACTATTTCTCTTTACTCCTAGAAGATATAGGCGAAATGAGTCTAGATGTTAATGCACATCCCTCCAGCTGAGGGACATAATATCTATCCAGAGCCCGCATAGACTCGAAAATAGAGCCTGTTCCTAACATCACAGTATGCTGTTTTTTTTCTTTAATGATATTAATTAACTCTTACAATAATTTAATTCCTTCTTATATTCTATCCATGTGGGTAAACCTATGGACCAACAGGCTGAAGTGATTCATTCATGCTGATTTTCCTACACAGTTTCTCCATAGGTTAGCTACACCTTAAACAAACTGATATGACACAACATTTATCTTAGTCCTATTTATCCTGCATCTAATATAACATCATATTTCACACTAAAACAGATAAAAATTATCATCTATAAGACATAAGTTAGCCAAATGTAACACGCATTGCATATAGCACAACATGCAAACCTATGACTGTTAAAACTATTGACCACGGACTAGTTATTTGCAACATGCATCAAATATTAATTAATGTACCTCCATATCTATCTAGTCATCAACATGCATGAATTATTGATTTATATACAACTACGCATATGATAAATATATTCTACCACAAAAGGTAAGCTATCATCATCATGCATCAAATTATTAATTAAAATCAAATTCTATAGCTCTTAATTAGAATCTTTCACAATAGGTAAAAAAATCCTTAACTTGCTTTAATTTAGTAATAGCATTCATTCATATAACTACGAGGAGGCGAATACCTACAAAATATAATGGACTGTGAACTTTTCACTATTATAATTAGTCACTAGACTATGCATGGATAATAAATGAAACCAAGTAAAAAAAACAAGCCAACCATAAATTTCAACCCATGTAATATAACATTCGTCTAATCTAACTCCTTCAAACAAAGTAAGGGTTTCCTAACCACAAATATTGAACTCGGAAAGTCAATGGCTGACTGCACCAGACCTCCCTACCATTAATCCTTTGATTCTCCCCAAGCTATGACAACTTGCCCTTGCATGAGTAACCTCTACTTTGCCTTCATAATGCATATTTATCATTATCCTATTCACAGATTTTTCATCAAAGGCATCCTACCTTGAGGGGTTCTGTTTTCCCTCAGCCTAGGATTTTTCCATGTTTTTCCTTAAAGCTAAAATCTTGCTCTTTCCACTTATAGCGCTTTTATTACCACTCTTTATCTCCCACCGGATTAACAAAATATATATTTCTATCTAAATTTCTCTTTAGGAAAAAAAATCATGGCGAATCTGATCCCTCTCATATTATGAGAAGTTTCATCCTCTTTTTTTGGTTCACTCCATGAATTTTCCAAAACTCAAGATCACAACATTAATAATTTTTATTAATAAAATATAAGCATTCACATAATCATGGTTATCACCTACTAGCACATGTTTTTGAATTTATTAAATAACAATTCAAGTTCTTGAAAATGGAAGATGTTGCAACAAACATATATATAGATGCTTAGGTCTCCCTTTTCAAATTTATAACATTGACAAAAATTTAAAGTACCAATGTCAAACTAACAAGACCTAGTTAAGTGTTTGGAATGATGACCCTCTTAAATATCACTCTTATAAGATAGTTTTTGGAATGATTCTTTTGTAAATAAAAAAAATAATTTGACACGTGAAACACGTAGTCGTATTATAAATAATCCCAAACTTCTTAGAATGATATTATAAGAAACATCTGTCTTTCTTCTTAGATGAGTTCATACTTCAGTTAGTTTACCCGTATTCGTATTTAGTTTGCTGGTGGATCCATTCCCTCGTGAATTTTATTAAAATATATGTACAATATAGTTTTTTTACATTTTTATACTTTTCTAATTTTACATACATAATATTAACTGTAAAGTACTTTATTTTATTAATTAGAAATGTTAATTTTTTTTTATGATTATTAATTAAATTAAAAAAACTAAAATACAATATTATTTGTAAATAAGAATTTATCATTATTTTAATTTTATAAGAAAATAAATCTTGATTATAGTTATTTTTATACTTCAAATATTTTACATTTTTTTTATTAATTTTTAGTGTATATTTATTAATTAAATTTAAATAGGAAATTTTGAAATATTATGTTATTATATAATTATAATTATTAAGAATTTTTTTTAATCGTAATAAATTTTATTATTTTTTAATAAAAAGATTACTAATTTATTAATAAAAGAAATTTATAATATAACTAATTGAATTAAATAGATTTATTATTCCACAAGACCAAGTTAAACTTGGGAAATAAGTCCAAAAGGTCAAGGACACAAAAAAGAAGGTAATTGGGCAATGATTAGGAATAGGAAAGCTATTATTAGACATAGAGTCCCAAACACTAGCTATCAATAGGTACTATCATCACTCTAGATCCTCTTATGAGATTTTCATGGTTTTCCATTGTGTAAAGGTCCTGTGTTATGTCGGATCCCATGTGATATTGATCTTATTCTTTTAGTTGAAACTTGAGATCATGAAGAAACTAGGGTTCGTCAACTAGGGTCCCTCACCTTGACTGACTCACATTTTCGGCAGCATGGAATAAAAATTCCTCACAGAGGGTTTTTGGTGGTATAGGCTGTTATATAGAGAACATTTTTTCCTCTCACATACGACTTCATAAAATCTGCCCCTTCAATTACTACATTTGGATTAGGATCTATGATTCAACCACCAATAGGATCTTTCTTGCAATCTACTATTTCACTCCTATCAACTTTACATCCTATAAGAAAAGCAACTTGGATAAGAATTACCCTTTGAATACCCTACAAAAAGTCATCTACAACCTAAGGAATGAAGGTAACATCCTTTTGCTTGGGGAGTTTAATGCTAGAACTACTACTAACCAAGCCATTATTTTAAGTAACAAGTCTAACTGAAACCCCTTGTGGCTTGATGAATATGGTGACATAGCTAATATATTCAAGAGAAACTATCAAGCAATAATCAAGAACTTACTCGCCACTCAACTCCTCAAAATTTGTAGTTCCCAACACTAGTACAAAATGGCTAATTAATTACTAAAAAAATGACTAAGATTTGCATATAAATGACCATTTTTCAGTCGGTGACTAGTAGTAGCTAATTTACAGTATCTTATAACACGAACAACTTTTAGTCGCTTTTAGCTTAGTTATTAATTGGTTGTCTCAATTTTGTCTTCTAGTAGTATATTTAGTCATAAATTTAGTCATTAATTGTCACAATTAATGACCAAATATACAACAAAATATATTACTATATGATCGCCAATGAAATATGACAAAAATGTTAGTCGTGTTATAAGATACTGTAAATTAGCTACTAATAGTCATATATATGGAAATTTTAGTCATTGATTGAAACCAATTAATGACCAGAGAAATATGACTAAATTTTGGCCGTGTTATAAGATATTGTAAATTAGCTACTAATAGTTGTATATATGTAAAATTTAGTCATCATTTGTAATCACAAATTTATCATTTGCAGTAGTCGCTTATATTTTTTTGGTAGTGTGATATTCATTATATAAATGACTAATTTAGTAGTTTATATTCATTTCATTTACTTTCATTAATAATCATTATAAATGACTAATTTAGTTGTATATTCATTTTATTTGTGTTTATCATTAATCACTATAGCCTACTAATTAGTAGCTTTAGATTGATTTTATGTGTTCATAATTAATCAACATAAATTAATTAATATTATTTTGTGACTAAATTTAAAAAATGGCATACAATGTAAATGTTCATCTAATATAAAAACACATAGTTGCATATGTTAGTTACAATAATAAACAATATCAAGCACAACTATAAATAATTTCTACCATATAATTATATTATATGAAATGTTAAAGTATTCTAGTATGAGTTTCCAACTTAATATTGGTTGGACTACAATTTACACATGAAATGATGTTTCATCACTTCAAAACATTATCATTCTGTTGACAAGGTATTGCAGGTGAATTCACCAACTCTGAAGACTTGACCATCAGTCTCTATTTGTGTGTCTTATGTGGGATATTAACTCTAACGGTATCACTAGACCGGCTCTCTTGTATCTCCCTTGTTGCATTTTTCGCTCCACTGTTATTGCTCTAAACCTCTTTCTTCAATTCCTGCTTCTTACCGTCAATACTGAGTTCCTTTTTTGAAAACAAAAGAATATACAATGGAGAGTGTAAGACATGAAATACAATGAACATTAGAATATAAACTAAAGTATACTATACAGATTTTATACAACATATACCTCAACATTAGCAATGCCAAAGGCATTTTTCCCCATACAAGCAAGACACTCAAACAAGTTTTCTTCAGTTCAGCGATAATGGCCACTATAATGTGGCTAGATCATCTTTATAAAAAAAGAAAATAAAATGTCACCATATAAAATAACACATTAGTAACTTAGTATTCAACCTTCGAAGAAATCTTAGGCACAATCATGCTGACTAAGTTACATTCTAAAAATATAAAGTTGTAGATGACTTGTGAAAACAAATAATATGAGGTGTGATGTTTAATTCTTGTCATTTTATTCACAACAACATTTCATTTTCTAATGCATGAACTTGGTCAAGTATATAAGAACCATGTGCTCAAAAAACAACATGAAAGTAAACTTTTTTGATCGTCATGAATTTTTTTTAACGCAAAATAGCTATAAGGATTCCAATCAATATCGTGTAATACTAATTTCATATTCAAGATTTGATTGTTCTTAAATGGACATGATGCAAATTATTTTATATTTCATAGTTAAAAAACAACAAAATCAAAAGAAACGTTCAAAATATAATCAAACAATAAAAAGAGGATATCATGGAATGGAGATTGTAATTATAAAAAAATTGTTTACCTTTCCACTGATATCTTGTCTCGCATTCCTAAAAAAAATTCTCACCAAAAATAACCATGAGGTGAAAGAATCACAATATTAAAAACCATAGTAATCCCTACTATTTTGTCTGGAAAATCCTTCATAGTTGAATTTGGAGGTAGTTCTTGCACAACCATCTATTTAAGAACAATAAGCAATCCTTTATTCATGAAATTGATATGATGGTAGAAATTTCAAAAAACATACATAAAAGATTGTGTAAAAGATTAGCAAATGAATTTCAAAACAAGAAGATTACAAAGAAACTACATCATAATATGGTGTTTTTAAGAATACAGTAATCAATTAATCATCTTCCAACATAATTAGAAGGAGACTATCATTTGTGCCACATGGTGGGCTCTAGAATCTGTCCATATGTGGGCAACAATCTTTATGGCAAGTGACAATAACACCCATAAATCCATTTGGATGCAGTGGATTCTAGGTGAGGAAATCATAGCATGGTAGCCGTTTCATATTTACAAAATAAACAACACGTTGAGCATTGACAAGCACATTAATAACAAGAAAAAGTGTCTTATGACCAATGGCTATATAAACATTGCTAAATCCCATGATTCGAAGGCTTTAAGAATTCAGGCCATCATCTTATGAAAAAGATATTAATACATCTTTCACAAATGGTTGTCTCAAGATAAATGAGCATATATTGTTGTAAGTATAGTGTACACCACCCTTTCCATGACATTAGAGGAAACTCAATAAGCTTTAACTACCTGTTCACCTATAATAAGAGGAAAAACTTAAAGAATGCCCCATCATACACAAATGGCCATTACGGACTCCCACGGAACAGAGTAAGTGGGAAGCATGGGGTTATGGTTGAGGCCTCACTACACCAGTTAAAAAACACACTAACAACAATAATAATACATTTCATTGTCATGGCCACATTAAATTTTTCCATGGTTGGCTCTGCCTTCAATGTGAGCAGAGATGTTCACTTCATGGCACAAAAAATATGAACAATTTTTTTTTTAGCAAACCAAATTCTAAAGCACACCTCACTGGCCATACCTAAATTCAAATGTCTACAAATGTGGCTGGATAGAAACAAAATTATCATACATCAAGAAAACATTATGTCAAAAAAGTAGCAGCCAAAGTTTAGGGATGTTGATGGAAATGATACAAGCTAATGGAATGAAGAGAAATAATATCCAAATACTAGAGCAGAAGGAAAAGAGTTGGATCAAAGATCTATTGCCAGGAGAGATGGCACATCCAAAATGTATCCTCTATAAAACCATATCAGTGGAGATGTGGAAAATTTGAATGGATGAGGATGAATCCCAAAAATGCAAGATCTCATAAAAATACCCTTTCTCAATAGACTCAAGGGGTAATCCACTGGTTAGTGTGGGGGTGGGGATGTGCTTGATCTTGGGGGGGAATAGAAACAGTTGTGGGTTGGGTCTAGGGAGGCATCAAATAATTCATCAACTAATATTCATAGGAGATTCTTCTCTTATTATGTCATACATGCCAAATTTATCTAGTCCAGTGGTTCTTAATCATGTAAGAATAATCTCAAGAATCAAACAATAGGAAAAAAATGGTTTGATTTCATTAATTTATACCATGTGCTAAGAGGACTAAACCAAAAGTTATATCACTCAAAAAATGCAACATTTTTCCCACAAGCCATAAAGCTAGTTACAAATGGAAGGAACATCACTCCTCATTGTCCCTATTCCATGAGCTCTAATTATGATTTATTCAAAGTTTAATGTGTGAGACAAAAAACCAAGATCACAGTACATATGTCAAGACGAGAAGAGGCTTGCAAGCTTGTGGCAAGGATGAGCATCGATATTCCTTTATAAAAAAGGGTGTGACCATCAAATACTAGAGAATATTGTTTTTAACATGTGAGTTAGCTCCATAACAACAAATGTAGATGGAATTGACCTATTGAATGGGTTTCTGTATTGTCATTTCTAAATATTTTGAAACTTGTCTTCCTAGAAGTATATGGAAGGAAGTATGTTATATCCTTATGCTTCCTTCTCTAGGGATTGGTGTCAAGCATCAAGAAAGTATATTCGAAGGGCAATGACCACTCTATATTTTAATGGATGGAAGATAAATCATAAGAAATAAATCAATTCATCAAGACCCACTCCTCCAGCTTCATAATGACAAGGCAATTGATCTTCCAAGAGGAGACTCAATGCTTGGTACACTGATATGTTAGAAATAGTAAACTTATAAAAAAAATCAAAATTCTCAGCTACAGACATATTGTGCAAGGACTCAATGTTCTGTTCAACCATGAAGAAATATCTAGTATGGGTTTGTTATGACAAAATATTACCACTATCACATAAGTAACCAGCCCCTCATTTTAGTGAAATATAAATCCAACACAAGGGAGGATTCACTTGTAGCCTCAAGGAATTCTTAGGCAAGACAAAATAAAGTCTAGGGCCTTATATACTAACTACTTATTACTACAATTTAAACCTAACATTCAAGGTAAGAAATAAAATGGTCTGTGAAGGGATTTTGCATATTTCAGCATATAAACCTGTTAGCATTATGTTTCTGGTATGGTTATATGTTACAGATGTTGTACTTGATGGCAACACCCATGGCATGGCTCTCAATATGATGAGAATTAAGAAGTACGCAGGAGAAAAGTTCACGGAATTTTATGCAGAGAAAAGTTTATAAAAGTTTATTTCATGTGGAGAAAAGTTCACGGAATTTTATGCAGAGAAAAGTTTATTTCATGTGGGAAAACTTACCTTTGGTCCATGGTAGTTAGTCCTTGGAATTTGAAACTATGGTTTTTGGACCATGGCATCTCGACAGACGTGTTGATCCCTAGTATTGAGTTGATGGTATTGGTTTGTTATGGTTTTGGCCCGTGGTATTGGTCCATGATTTGAGGAAGAGCTTGCCTATATAAAGCAAAGGAGATCATTTGGCTTGTGTATGCTTTTGGCTTGAATATCTTAAGATCTGAAATATTGGGTTATTGTTTCAAAAGCTGGATCTATATGAAAGTGAAGTGGAAAGCGAAT
>APFE030941841.1:66920-158066 GCA_000404065.3 Pinus taeda
CCAACGTTGGGAAGAGGTTTCAATGGATTTTATTACAGGTTTACCCAAGTCTGAGGGAAAGAGTGTCATCATGGTGGTAGTTGACAGACTTACCAAGTATGCAAACTTTTGTGCATTATCATTTCCCCGCTTAGAAGTTAGGTGTTCTAAGCCCGGGAAGACGATGCATCATGTCTGTATTGAAGATGCTCAAGTCATTGCTAAAGTTGCGCAGTTTCACCATCGCAAATTTAGAGAGGCCCTGGAAATTGAGAAAAGACCGAATAATCTTAATAGAGATGATGGCTAGAAGATTAGCAGTTGCTGGGTCCCAGCCCTGTCTTCCTAGCCTCCTCAGTCCCCCCCTTTTATTAGGGCTTAGGGTTTTTCCTCTCCTTAAGAATTGGTTTCGGGGGTTGGTCCCCTTTTTTCCTGGGTTGTTTTTTCCCCTTTAGTCCTAGCTTCCCTATATTATTTGTATGGTTTGTCCTATTATTATGCGGTGTATTAGTTATTAATAGGTTTTTAGTTAATTTCGGGCCTTAAATGTATTAACCTTATTTCCTTTAGGCTATTATTGGGTTACATTTAAACATAAATATTAAAATTAGGCTAATAATATTCATGAAATAGTTAAATTTGAGTTTCATAAATTTCAATCATATATGTTTATATATTTAACCTTTAGAATTGAAATAATAATTATTATCCTATAACATTCTATTAGTATCTTTACCTATTTTCATATATAATTTTGACCTTATATGTAATAATATAATTACCAAATTACATGGGTTATTTTAATAATATTATTTGGAATAATAAATTATTAAATAGATATAGATTACTAAAAAATATAAATTACTTATAAAATTATATTAGATAGAGGATATAACTTATGAATTTAATTTCAAATGGACCTTGATAAATAAAAATAAAAATTAATTCACCTAAATTTTACTAACTTCTAAGAATAATAGTAAAGAATTTTTATATATCAAGATATTACTTGTTTATAATAATATTGGAATAATAGATTAATATATAAATATAGATTAATTAATAAATTATTAAATTAAATGGAATTAAAATTATTTATAATTTAATTTCAATTGGACCTATTGGTTTTAATTGACAAAATAAAAAATAAAATTATTATTAAATAAGATGTACCTATTTTATTATATAATGTACCTAATTTAACTAATTCCTTAGAATAATAATAATTAAATTTAACAAGAATATTTTTGGTTTGACTCGGGGCATTAGGTCAAAATTAGCCGTTGGAGTCTCTACACACTATTTAACAAGCTGGGCTAGATTGGTTCTTCAACTTGTCCTGACGATGAACCACACTGGTTGGTTCGAAACGCATCGACAAAAGAATATTTATGTGATTTCGCCAAAAATTCTCTAAACAACATTATCACATCCATTTAAAGCTAGTACAGTTTGTACTACATTTATGGAAACAATTCAAAAGCTACATGGAAACCCAAAGATTATTGTAAGTGACAGAGATCCCATTTTCACTGGAAATTTTTGGACATAATTATTTTCTTGTCTTGGTACTCAGTTAGCTCATAGCTAATCTTATCATCCTCAATCTGATGGGCAAACTGAGATAGTAAACAAATGTTTGGAAGGATATCTTCGTTGCTTTGTATCTGATAAACAGACACAATGGGTCAAATGGTTGCCTCTGGCTGAATGGGTGGTATAACACTTCCTTCCATACAGCAACAAAAATGAGCCCATTTATGGCACTTTATGGGTATCAACCACCATCCATCACATCATATTTAAGAGAAAATCTAAGGTTCAGGCAGTGGAACATCACATCGAACATCAACAACAAGTCCTCCAACTCTTAAAGGATAACCTCGTGTTGGCACAGAATAGAATGAAACAACAGGCAAATCAACATCGCAGTGAAAGAAGTTTTGATGTAGGTGATTGGTATTCCTACGGCTACAACCATATAAGAAAATGTCCCTCAAGCAAGCTAAGAAGGATAATAAATTATCACCAAAGTATTATGGTCCATACAAGGTGTTGCAAAAGATTGGTACTATGGCATACAAATGTGGAGCTTCCGGCAGCTTCTCAAGTGCACCCAGTTTTCCATGTTTCATGTTTAAAGAAGGTTATAGGTGACAAGCTCCCAGTTCAGACAATACTACTAGAACTTGACAAGGAAGGAAAAATTATATTGGAACCAGAAGCAGTCACAGAAACAAGAACTCGACTGCTACGAAATTGATCAATTTTGGAGTATCTCATTAAGTGGAAGAACTTGTCCACTAAAGATTCCACATGGGAGAATGAGAATTTTATTCATAAGCATCCAGAACTACTCAAGCATTGAGGACAACACATTTTTGAAGGAGAGGGGCATGTTAGGTCCCTATAATACTAGTGATTAGCCCATTACTATTGTAGTTGTATCCCTTATTAATATTTTTGTGCCCCTATTTGTCCCCATATTGTTATTATTGTGCCCCATATAATCCCTCTATTTTTATTTTTGTGCCTTTATATTATTATTGTTAGGTTGGCTGGGTTATAGTGTGACTCCTTAGACTCCTACATATAGAAATGAGGTTTTGTCATTTGAATCATCAAAAAATCATTCATTTGTGTAATTTAAAGGAGGTTTTCCCCTCGAAGATACTGAATTCTAAGGCGTTGATCTAACTTTTCTATCTTTTTGTGAGCTAGTTTCATAACACAGTCAATTTCTTAAAGTAGAAATAAGGCATGGAATATGTCTCATTTGTAGATCTAGAGAGGAAACTAGTAAGAACTTATTTCTCCATTGTTTTTACTCCATCCATGTCTTAGTAAAATCTGTGCTACAAAACATTTTCCTATTGGTTGTCTGTAGCTGAAACCCCTATTTCTATTATAAATGATGCCAGGAAAAAAATGTTCATCTTGCTATGGAGGAATGTTAAAATAGTAAGAAACATATTCACCTAGCCTGTTGGGACTCCCTATCTAAACCAAAAGTCTTAGTCGGTGGGGTTTTAAAAATCTACATTGGTTTGGTAAAGCTTTGGCCCTAAAATTTATGTGGAGAGGCCTATTTGGTGTGGGACTTTGGGGCCAATTTTTAAAGGAAAAGCATCTACAAAGAATGTTGGTGATGGAATTTTTTAGAGGAGAAGAAAACAAACTTGTCAAGAGGGGATCCATTATTTGGAAGACCCTTATTGACTCTGTCCCATTCCTTTTTAATTGGCTTTCTCGAAGAATTGGGGATGGTAAGAAAGTGATCTTAGGAAAGGACCCCTTTATAGGTGGTTCATGTCTATTCAAGTTATCTTCTGATCTAATCCAATGCCTAAATGAAAAATTCCTCTTCTCCCTTCGTAACGCTAAAGAATGCTCTTCACTCTATCTTCTAAGAACTACTGGTTCAGTTATGCTAAATTGGGACTCGATGATTCTTTGGCAGAGGAGTGGAACTCTTTCATTAAGAAGATAAATTATCAATGGGGTCTATTTAAGTAACTCAAGTCTAGAGATGTATTCCTCCTCAGGTAAGGAAATGATTGGTCTTGCTTAATATAATACAATAGCCCATTCTATAGTGGTCCAAGATTCCAGTGGGTGGAATAAATTTATTTGGGAATGGAATATTCCCAACAACCTAAAATGATTCACCTTTATTTCTCTTCAAGACAAAGTTCTAACCTAGGAGAACCTGCAAAAAAGATGCCTCACTAGACCAAACTATTGTTTCCTCTGAAAATAGTTTGATGAATCTATTGAATGTCATTTTATTTTTTTTCCTACTGATAAGAAAATTCGTTATGTAGTTATTCTGGTTTTGGGCATTAGGGAGAATTTGGATCAGATCTCCTTTGAGTTCCTTCTTTTTAACTTGGGGGAGAAGTATAAAAAGATTTGCATTCTACCTATTTTTGTTGCCTGGGGTATCTGGTTTCTCAAGAACATGGTAATCTTCCAAAATGTGAGTATTTTCATTCTTCTTCAAGCTTCTAAGATTGTTTCTCTCTACAGGGAATATTTTTCTCTTCAAACTAGAAAAATTCTAAGAAGGATCGAATTTCCTGCAATCTCACATGACCCCCCTTATTGGGTTCTTTGATGGAGATTCTCAAGGAAACATCTATGGAGAGAAGGGGGTAGGATTATTATGTCGAGGAACATTTGTATCCATTTCATAATTTTCCTAGGATATTCATCCAATACTAAAGTTGAACTTATGCATCCAATATCGAAGTAGTAGAAACATAACAATAGAATGTAGAAGTTTTGGGTGGAATCCTAGTTGAAAAGACCCATGTGCCAGAAAGAGAACAATTAACTCCCACTAAAGAAAAATGTACAATGTTGTATCAACCAAAATTTAGATTTCCCAGGAAATAGATTATGTAAATTGATGTGAATAATGTAAATGGTATTGGCTTGGAGCTTGAGCAAGAGATTCATGTGGTAAAGAATGCCTCTGATGTCATTAATCTAAAGCAAAATCTGCAGATAAATAAAAACATCCATAGTGGAAATAATGAGGAAGGTATAAATAAGGCTTTGCTCAAGTGTGTCCCAAAACTTGAGAAGAAGAAATTAGTAGCAACAACATTTTCCATTGAAACCTTTACTAGTATGCAATGAACAAAAGAACACTATTATTTGAAGGATGCCTTGGTGTTCTTTAGCAAAGGTTAGTGTGGGATTTGTAAATCTGACCTAGTTGTTTATAAATTACACCATTGTTTTGAACGCTTCATAAACTCAACGTATGTTGAAAGAAAATTTACAGTGGATGAGGTTAATCATTTGAAGTATGAACCAACCAATGGATCTCCCTCATTTTTCCAAAGATTCTATACCTTAAATAATTGCAGTCCACTCTTGAAATATTCAAATTGAAAGCAAAGGGAGATATATCTATCATTGCTATTATCCCGAGCTAAAAGGGTAGATGACCTTGTTGCTAGTGAAGGGGACATCTCAGTTCAATTTTGAGCTTTATATGGAAGTGTTTCTAATCATCTTCATGATCTAGGAGGTTTTCTTTGGAATGAGATGCAATAGAGTAGAGGAAACCTTAATACATATGCACCCTAGACATTGTCTTCTATTCCAATTCAAATTGAAGCTCCTCTCTGCATGCATAGAAAAGGCCCTGAGCAATTATGGTCTGTATGTGGACAATATGGAATCAATTAATTTCAAGAGGAGAATAACATAAATCTTAGTTTGTAGAAGGAACCCCAAAAGTCCAAGTTGAATCCGTACTTATGGCCTCTGAAATGTTCAATGGTGTATATCCCTTCAAAAATTTCATTATCATAAAGGCAGACTTTTATGAGGACTTTCAAGACAAGCCTCCTCCATTAGGTGATATGCCTAAAACACATATGCAACTATAATCACTTTTAAGACCCACACTTATCTGATTCGACATGTCAATTATTTTAAAAGATAATCCTTACCTGAGTTTCACATGTGTTTCTAATCTTGAAGACTTTCTTGAAGTACTTTCTGGTAATGAATCTACTAGGAGACTATAGCAAGAGGAGCCTATGAAAGCATTGCATTTTTCAGGGGAAATAACACCCTTTTTAAGAGTGGAAAGAGAAAGGATATGATTTTCATTATTGTGGCTGATGACACTTGTGAAGAGAATAATGTCAAAAGGAACAACGTTGTTAGATAACATCTTAAAATAAGGTTAGGGGATGCAGTGCAGGCTCATGAATGCTAGTATGTTAGGAATGGGAAGAATGTGTATATTCTACCTATGTATGAACCTGTTATTCTTATGTTACATACATAGAGTCCATCTAGTAACCTTGAACATACACTAGCAGTTGTTTCTTCTATTAGAGACCCATAATATCTATTAGCGAGAAAAATTAATAGTGTCCTTAGAAATTTACCTGATATTCCTTATATGGCTCCTTGGGAGGAAACTGGTAATAATCGCAATTTAGATGATTGTTTAAAGAAAGACGATGAGAATATGGGACAAATTCACCTATGTGCTGTAATGAATCCAAGCATAAGAACAATTAAGTGCCAAGTAATCTCCAACCCAACACATCTTGCAATTGCATCGCAGCTCATGTGTATGTTAGTGTCATAAGAAAAAATGACTATTATAAAAGAATCAAACAAAAGGGATAATACAGAAGTGACGAAGATATAAATTTACATTAAATTAGAAGCTATAACTAGCTCAAATCAACTACATAAATCATATTCCATAAAGGAAGAAGTCCTAAGAAGGCTTGAATTGCCACTTATGGTACCAGACAAAGAAAATGAATAGAAGCTTCTTACTACATTTAGAATATCTGTGGATGCAAAAGAGGGTACAAATACTGAGGTATCAACAACACACAGGGCGAAGATAATTTTTCCCTCACATCTCCGTATTCTAAACCTGTTGATTTTAGGAGACTTGGTCATACCTTCCCTCTAAAATATAGACAAGGAGGAGCCTTATAGAGATCTGGTAATACAAAAGTATCTGCAGATCTGCCAACATTAGCAATATCAAATCCTACTGTAGTGCTTTACGAGATATTTGGTGATGATGGTTCAATGGCTCACTTACCAAGGTTGCAAAAATTTGCAAAGGAGCATAATTTACCACTTCTATCCATTACAGATCTCATTGGCTACAGGAAGAAATGTGAAAAGTTGGTTGAACTAAGTGTTATTGTTAGGTTGCCTACAATGTCAGGACCATTTCAAGCATATTTCTACAATTCAAAGTGGGAAGGCATGGAACATATTGCCATGGTTAAGAGTAACATGCGTGATGGACTAGATGTATTGGTGAGGGTTCATTCTAAATGTCTCATGGGAGATATCTTTGGGTTGGCTAGGTGTGACTATGAAAACCAATTGGAACTAACTATGCAACAGATTGAGCTAGCTGGGAGAGGAATGTTGGTTTACTTATTTCATGAAGATATTGGTATTGGTTTGGGACATAAAATGTCAGCTTACAATCTTCGCAATGAAAGCCAAATATTGTTGAAGTTAATGTGCCTCTTGTTGGCTGCTTGTTGACTCCCATGAATAACAGTGATAAGGAATCTAAAAAGCAACCCAACCTTCACATGTTTCTTAGCAGATTGACCAAGAGGAGCAACAAATGTTTTTACAAATGCAGGTTCTCTTAGTGATTTTGATATGACATCCTCCACAACTGCTTGAGATGGCTAGTCATCATATATGAAAAATATCCTCATGATTATATCAACTAATAGTCTATGGGTAGCTATCAGGAAGCCTGCAGTCTATTGGTAGCTTTTTCGCTGTCATAATATTTATAAAAATGAGGCCTTCATTACATGTGCCAAAGTTTATATTGATATCGGCATGGGAAAGAGCTTTCCAAGTGTGATTTACTTTAGGCATGTACTATTTTGTACAAACTGACTCTAAGCACTAGTGACATAATAAAAGAGTTTGAAGTAATTTGAAGGGAATTAGAGAAAATAGTCAAAGAAGTAAAGACCAGGAGATAAAATGGGGAGTAAAAAACATAGAGAGGAGGCAAAAACAAAGGAAAGAAGAATGAAAAAATAGGAAACCTTGGAAAGACCACTTAATTCCACTGAAAGTCAAAAAACTAAAGAAATAAAAAATACTCCTTCCAAAAAGGAAAGGGACAATAGGGATATCAATACACATCGTAAGATCTAGTAGTAAGTTGTGGCTTTTCCAAGAGTATGAGGTTGTTGTCAAGCATAATGATAATATATTGTGTAGCAAAATAGACATATGTGATATGTCGAATAGTGTGTTGTGGATGAGAATCGAAACTAGGTGCAAATCATGGGTGATTTTGAAAGGGTAAATACACTTCAACTACTACAAATTAGCCAAAAGGAAGGAGTGTTGTAATTGATTTTGTACACTACCCATAATTATGCGCCTTACACTTCCTGTAAAAACAATCCTAATGATTTCCAAGGATGCATATCCCTTTTCACACTAATTTTCCAAATGCCTTGTTCCAGAGAAGTTATTACAACTCAAACGGACGTTTTCATATTCATATATGTTTCTCCCACAAATATTCCTTTAGCTTCAAGTGGAGTTAAAGTTGGTAAAGTTAATTCCAACTTAAAATACATACCCAATATTGTGTATAAGACCATGGTTGGTTCTATTGTGAGCTTTGTTGGAATCAAATAAGAACCCAAAGTTTTGCACCCAAGAAAATAGACATTCATGCCAAGGCTCTAGCAGTAAGCCCGGGAGGCTAACCCACACTATGACAGAAGATAACAACTCTTCAAAGTGATAAAATCTCAAGCTCTATAGTTTCATAAATAAAGAAACCTAACTATCCATTCATATCATCTATGGATGCTCTTCAAATGGTTAGCCTCTGTCTGTAAGATTTGAGAATAAAAATAAGAAATATTCCATCGGGATAACTCTTACTACTACATAATGTTTACAGGGTTTGTCATTAAATTTGATCCATTTAGACCTATATCAACAAATTGTTGGAATAACTACCGCATCTCTAGCAATCGATCCCATATACTAATTGTTATCCTAGGAACATGGGATTAACTATCCCTGCAAGATGACATTACTGATTTATCATGCATCCTTGAGAATGGACTACATCAATTATTAGTGACAGAAATAGAACACATAAAATCATAAAAATATTTCATCTAACATAGTTATGTATGAAGACTTGAATCTTAGACTCTTACAAAAAATGTCACACATCATTCTTGATGTATGTATGTGACATTGTCAGGGTAGGTTTCCACATGTGTGGGTGCACATCTCACATATTTGGTAGGGGAATCCCTGTTACCCATCATATGGCACAAGAATTAATTGAGTTGAATACCCCAACCAAGCAAGCTGCACTTGGAGAATTTTGGCCCTCTGGATTGTTACCTCTCATGTTATATGAGGCCTACACTTGTGAACATTTCCACTACTCTTGTCATTTCCATCACAAGGGGAGATTTACATGTTAATCTTTAGATGGACCTAGATGTTTAATTGAATTTGATGAGGTTTTGGTGATGGCCTCATCCCAATAGCCAACAAGCATGTTTGTTTTGTTCAATTCCATCACAATCTACCATAACTTCTACCCAAAATGCTACAACTTCTGGTGCCTCTAAGATGGTTCCTGTGTTAGAGAAACCTCCAAAAAGTGCACCAATAGACAAAATGTCTAAAAACATATTATTACAAGAAAAACATGACCAACAACCTACAAAAGATGAAAATTATAATGAGACCAATAACATCTACTACTGTCAGAACTATAGAAGTAATGGGCATATACAAATTTGTTAGAATTATAGGTTAATGATTTATCATAAGAAACCAAAAAAATTGTATTCACACAAATAAGAAGGAAAAAGGAATCAACTACTAAGAAAATGAGTTCACTTTCCAATAGCACGTAGAGTGCTAAAATATTTGTTGGATAAGCTTAAGGAATTTTGGCAACTCCATTGGGATAAACTAAAATACAATAGCTTCCAACCTTTCCATATAGATGATCATGTGGAAAGAAAACTTTCTTAACAAATGTCAAATAGCTCACCAAAGTAGTAAGTGTGCAATAAGACCTATATACCGAGGAGATCACACAATGTTGCAATAACCTAAGACTTTGTTGAAGGTTTTTAAGAATTTCTTCAGAAAGAACATATATTTCCTTGAGATAGATACTAGGAAAGTGACTTGAAATGATTAGCTTCTACAATTTGGACAATATTTTGATTATCATATAATAAAGTATTGTGAGATTCCTAACAATCCTCTATAGCCGGGGTCTTTACTATTAAGCAAGTTGACTCTAGAGAATGGGTCTTTATTATTAAGCATGGTGACTAGTAGAAGAATACAGTCTTGAACTCTATATTTTGTTGCCAATATTTTTTATTTACTAATAGCTCTAATAGTAACACCACTTCTTTCTTCCCTTCCTCTATATCCCATGCTAATGCTTCCAAGGGAATCCTAGATTTGTTATCACTTTTCATCAATCACACTTAAGAGGAACTAGTATTGACAGGTGACAACCAGACATTCCTAAGACACTTGAGGGACATCTGCCCATCCTGAGGGACATTTACATCACCAATTTTCTGGGATGTGGGTAACATCGCAAAAGAAAATGAGATGTCCCCAATAGTTTCCTTGTACCTCATGAACAGGGAAACACTAATATCTAACCCAACCCACTTTCATTTTACGTTTTATGGTGGCTGAATCCATTCAGGCTGGGTTGACAATGAGCATAGATCCATTGATTGATCCATCAGTGGATGCATCCCTTAGGGGTGGGACACATCCTTATTGCAACTAGGTCCCATTCAAGATAAAAGGGACAAAGATTAAAAAAAAAATATCATGCATACATGAGTATGGACTATATCATTTATCAGTGAAAAAAATAGACTAAAATTATTTCATCTAACATAGTTATTTATGAAGACTTGAGTCTTAGACTCTTACAGAAATTATCACATGTCATTTCTGATGTACGTATGAGTAATTGTCAAGGTAGGTGTCCCCATGTGTAGGTGCACCTCTCACATATTTGGTAGGGGAATGACAACATATCCTCCTAGGTTGGTGGGCATCCCAAACCAATAAATAAATGCATGATTTGTGGGCCTTGTTACCCATCATATAGCATGAGAATAAATCCAGTTGAAGACCCCACCTAAGTAGGCTGCACTTGGAGAATTGTGCCTCTCTAGTTTATTAACTGTCATGTTATATGAGCCCTACACTTGTGAATATTTCCAGTACTCTTGTCATTTCCATCACAAAAGGGAGGTTTACAGGTTGACCTTTAGATGGCCCTAGAGTTGTGATTTCATTTGATGAGGTTTTGGTGATGGCCTTGTCCCAATAGCCAACAAGAATGTTTGTCTAGTTCAATTCCCTCACAATCTACTAGAACTGCTACCCAAAATGCTACAACTTCTAGTGCCTCTAAGCTGGTTCCAGTGTCAGAGAAACCTCCAGAAAATGCACCAGCAGACAAAATTTCCAAAAACATATTATTACAAGAAAAACATGGTGAACAACCTACAAAAGACTTATAATCAAATGAGACGAATGATAATAGGCAACTAAATAATATGCAACCAATACCGTCTACTACTATCATAACTATAGAAGTAATGGGCATATACTGATTTGTTAGATTTATAGGTTAATGGTTAATCATAAGGCATCAAACATATTATATTCACACAAATTTGAAGGAAAAGGAATCAACTGCTAAGAAAATGACTTCACTTTCCAATAGCATGTAGAGTGCTAAAATATTTGTTGGATAAGTTTAAGGAATTTAGGCAACTCCAATGGGATAAGCAAAAATACAATAGCTTCCAACATTTCAATATTAATGATAATGCGACAAGAAAACTTTCTTAACAAATGTCAAATAGTTGACCAAAGTAGTAAGTATGCTTAGGTAACAACACCTATATACCTAGGAGGTAAAACAATTTTGCAATAGCCTGAGACTTTGCTGAAGGTTTTTAAGAATTCCTTCAAAAAGAACATATATTGCCTTCAGACAAACATTAGGAAAGTGACTTGAAATTATTATCTTTTGAAATTTGGACAATATTTCGATTATCATCTAATAAAGTATTGTGAGATTCTCAACAATCCTCTACATCATGGGGTCTTTACTATTAAGCAAGGAGACTCTAGAGAATGGGTCTCATTATTAAGCATGGTGACTGGTAGAGGAATATAATCTTAAGCTCTATATTTTGTTGCCAATATTTTTTATTTACTGATAGCTAATAGTAACACCACTGCTTGCTTGCCTTCCCTTATATCCCATGCTAGTGAACCCAAGGGAATTCTATATTTGTTTTCACTTTTCATCAAGCACAATTAAGACAACTAGTTTTGATAGGTGGAAATCAGACGTTCCTAAGATAGTTGGGGAACATTTTCCCATCCTCATGTACATTTACATCATGAATTTTTTGGGATGTGGGTAACATCCCAAAAGAAAAAGAGATGTCCCCAATAGTTTCCTTCTACCTCATGGATAGGGAAACAGTAAAATCTATGCCAATCCACTTTCATTTTGCATTTGATGGTGGTTGGATACATTCAGGGTGGGTTGACAACAAGCATAGATCCACTGATTGCTCCATCAGTGGATGCATCCCTTATAGGTGGGACACGTCCTTAATGCAACTATGTCCCATCCAAGATAAAGGAGACAAGGGTAAAAAAATTCTCATGCATACATGAGAATGGACTATATCATTTATCAGTGAAAGAAATAGAACAGAAAATCATAAAAGTAGATCATCTAGCACATTTATATATGAAGACTTGAGTCTTAGACTCTTACAAAAATTGTCACATGTCATTTTTTATGTATGTATGAGTAATTGTCAGGGTAGGTGTACCCATGTGTGGGTGAACATGTCACGTATTTGGTAGGGTAAAGACAACATATCCTCCCAAGATGGTGGACATCCCAAAACTATAAATAAACACATGATTAGTGAGCCCTATTACCCATCATATGGCATGTGAAGTAATCCAATTGAAGACCCCACCCAAGCAGGCTGCACTTGGATAATTTGGCTCTCTAGCTTGTTACCTCTCATGTTATATGAGGACTACACTTGTGAATGTTTTCACTACTCTTGTAATTTCCATCACAAAGGGAGGTTTATAGGTTGACCTTTAGATGGCCCTAGAGTCATGATTGCATTTAATGAGGTTATTTATGTAGTAACCATAAATGGCTTGATGATGTTGATGTTTGGATCGCCTTGATGATGATTATTTCCTTTTCATACTAGTTGAATTAGTTGTGAAGCCCCTGTGATCATTAGATGGTTAATGATACATGTTGATGTATGACTCGCTTGATGAAATTCCATATCATTTTTGGCCTAAACCAACATCGTTTTGGCACAATCATTTCAATAGTTTCATGATGGTGTACAACACTCTACCATTCTCCTCCTGTTATCACTTGAATTGAAATTATTCTTCGGATGATTGAATATGCTCTAGCATGGTTTTATGCTCATAAGGTAAACATCTTTGTCCATATTTAAGGATTATAAGCATATTATGGTATTACATGGTACATACTATAATAATTGCCTTCCTTACAGTTCTATCTACGTAGATCCACTACATATGGGATTGGTTGGCATGATTTGAGGAATGCCCCACATATTATTAGCACACATGTTGAGGTCACCCTTTGAGGAGTTTTCATAACAACTATTTGACCATTTCTTGCCTATTTATCTATGAGATTTACTTATGGAGGAGTGTGATAACTTTATTGGAGGGGAATCCTAGCTCTTTAGCATACACCTTTCGGCAAGTTTCGAAATTGTTGCCAAATGAGTGCCAATAAATGAAAATTTGTTGCAAAATTTTAAAATTAGGGTCATAATTGAAATTTGGACAAATATTGCTTGGACCTATGGTGGCTACAAATCCATCACCTTAAAACCCTTGCCACCTTTTGATCAATGTTTTGAGAAATGCCCAACCTTTGTTGCTTGATCATTTTGGTTATTTGTGAAGATTGTGATTACAAAATGCACATGATGGAAAACAAAATGCACATAAGGAACAACTTTACGTGTTATGAGGCCATCATCAAAGAGCATGCCAAAGGAGAATAGAATAAGCAGCATGAGGTGTTTACTTGCTTGGTTAAATATTTTTCATCGAAGGAGGTGTTTTGCTTGAAAAAGAAACATGTGACATCCCCTTCACCATTGTCACTCTACGTTGATTATTTTTGTCTTGGAGAGGCCTATGGTGTATTATTATAGTGCTTTTCTTTGAAAAATACATAAATCTAGGTAGGTTGGGAGTGAGAATTGAGCCATCAACAAAATGGTAACTGCTCTTTATTGAGAAGTGAGTTCCTCAAAACAAAAATTGACTTCAAGAATTGCAAAAAGATATCCTAGAGCCTTGACTACAACAACATATAAATAAGAGGCCAAAGGAAACCCTATCATGTGGAATGGTGAAGCAGAGCCACTACTAATAGCTATCCATTAACACAAAGTAGTAGAGGCATTTGAAGACAATGTTCTGACAACTTCAGCCATTATATCATATCAAGAATGGAACCCCACTAAAATTTGTTTTATGCACTATCAAAAAAGGACCTTTTACCTATTCTTGTTTACCCAATTTCTCCTGGAATGAACCTTCAAGTTATATATTGGTAGGACAACTATTCCATGCTTCGGGTATGCATATATATGAAGCAAGCCTACTCTTTGTTCTTTTCTGGTTGATAATTCTATACTTAAGGTTCTTTGTAAATGTTCGTATCGATGTCAGTGTACGATGGAATTTGTTGGCTAGAATTTACAACAAGTAAGATATTTACTAATATTCAAGTGCTTGGTTGGTTGACGTAATACTCTCTTGGGAGATAACAAGATCACCATGGATGAAATGGCATTTGACAAAACCTGTTTGCTTAATAGTTGAATAATTCAGGGAGTTGTATGATTGATGCAAGTAGCCACATTATGCAAAGAGATAAGACTGTTAACCTCAAAACTAAAATACATAAAAAATGATTTATAGATTGAAATACCCCTCCAGAAAGTTCAAACTTGAAACAAATCCTTTAAATGTCTTGGTTACAAATGCCACAAGAGAGTTTATGAGTCGTTAATGATTCAAATTCCTTGAATCGTCACAATGTGGGAGGCTTGTGGGGTTCAATCTCTCATTTAATAGTCTTTTTAGAAACCTTCCCAATCAAATATGCATTCCAACATCTATGGCTCACATCTTATGGGATTTTTCTTAATGAGTTGGGGCACTATGAAAACCTACAGTTGTTGGATGTGGACAGTAATTTGTTCTTTGGGTCTCTCTCTTCTAAGCTTCTTAGTTTGAGGAATATCAAATACTTGGCTATAGGGAGAGAAGATAAGATAAGATAAGGTAATTATATTTATGTCCAAATATTGACTAGAAAGTATGTCAAAGGGGCTATTGAGTACAATGATGTCCATACAATGCGGGAGAACCAAACAGTCTCCTATACAAAATATAATGTATGAATATAAAAAGCACAATGCAGGAAAATAAAAGATACAATGTATGGAATGACTTGGCAGAGAGGATCATGAGCTAATGGGTCTAAGGATCTGACCCATCTCTCCTAACATTCGAGGTTGAATGAAGAACACTGAAGAAAACTCCATAAACCCTATTACTGAAGAAAACTCCACAAAGCCTGTTGCTGAAGAAAACTCCACAAAGTTTATGGCCTGATGAAGGGTTAGTGGAAAGTGCCAACTGTTGAACAAATTGTTGCCTGGGGGAGTATGCACGTTGTTGAGTTCTAGAGGACCTAGTTCATCTCCTAGGAGAGGGCTTTCACTACGGAGCTTCTTCCTGATATTTCAATCTAATACTAAGCCCCAAAGCCAGATCTGCACATAGGTAGGGATTGGCAAGAAAACTAAATCTATAATGAAAATTCTTGAAACTGGATAAAATTGAGCCAAACAATTGGTTGCCAAATACGCTATAAAAGGTTAAATTTTTTAGATATCCCAATTCAGGAGCAATGTTCCCCTCAAGTTGATTGGAAGATATAGAAGGCATAATTTTTCCGAGGAACCTAAAAATGCATAAATCTCACCTATTAATGGGTTGTTTACGAGATTGAGGTCTAAGAGACATGGAATTTATGCAAGCTCATCAGGAAGATGCCCAAATAGTTGGTTATTACTTTCACTAAGCTTTAAGAGATTCCTCAATTGTCCAATCTATGTAGAAATCATTCTACTCAACTGATTGTTATCAATCTTTAGATATTGCAGATTAATACAAGATTCCAAGGGTTGAAAATTCCCACTAAAATTATTCTCAAATATAACCAACTCAAAAAAAGTTCCTCCCTACGTAGATTTCAAGGTAGAGGGCCCTCAAAATCATTTCCCGAAACATCGATTAGACAAATATTAGAATGTGTACCGAATTTTGTGGAAACTAACCACTCAACTTGTTATCAAAAATATTTATGGTTGTCAGACTAACAAGCATTTCTATTTGTTCACAGACGGGCTCATCAATCATGTAGGCTAGTCTCATGGATGCAATGTCGAAGTATCTGCATGCTGAACTATAAAAAATGATAATCTCACAGTCTTTTATTTCTATGGAAGGTGATCCTTTCTCTCCTAACATCCGAGTTTGAATGAATAACATTGAAGAAAACACTACAAAGTTTATGTGCCTGATGGAGGGTCGGTGGAAACTGTCGACTATCCAATAAATCGTTGCCTAGGGGAGTTTGCACATTGCTGAGGGCTAGAGGACCTAGTCCCTCTCCCAGGAGAGTGCTTTCATTAGGGACCTTCTTCCTGATATTTTGGTATAACCCAATGCCCCAAAGCCAGATCTACATATAGGTATGGATTGGCAAGAAAACTATATCTATAATGCAACTTCTTGAAACTGGTTGAAATTGAGCCAGAAAAATCACTATTAGAGGTGTTATAACAGGCTAAATCTTTTAGATATCCCAATTTAGGTGGAATGTCCCCATCAAGTTGATTGTTTAACAGAGCTTAGATTTGTCAAGGAACCTAACAATGCATAAATATCACCTGTTAACTGGTTGTTTGCAAGATTGAGGTTCGAGAGGTGTGGAATGTATGCAAGATCACCAGAATAGGCCCAAACTATTGGTTATTTATTGCACTGAACTTTAAGAGATTCCTTAGATGTCTAATATGTGTAGAAACCATTCTACTAAACTGATTGTTTTTAATGTTTAGATATTACAAATTAATACAAGAGTCAAAGGGCTACAAATTCCCACTAAAATTGTTAGCAAATATAACCAACTCAAAAAAAGCTCCTCCCTACATAGATTTCTAGGTAGAGGACCCTCAAAATCATTTCCTGCAACATCGATCAACCAAATATTAGAATGTGTGCCCAATTTCAGTGGAAACCACCCACTCAACTTGGTATCAGAAAGATTTAGGGTTGTTAGGCTAACAAGTGTTGGTAGTTGTTCATGTACATGCTCATTAATCATGCAGACTAGTCTCATGGATGCAATGTCGAAGTATGGCCATGCCAAATTATAAAAAATTCTAATCTCATAGTATTTTATTTCTTTGGAAGGTGATTTTTTGTTTGAGCTACTGGAGGGTATGGGTTTGTTGTTCCTTCTTTCCCTCCCTGGAGGGTTTCCTATGCACAATGTAGGTCCCTATGCTATAGAAGAGTGGAACTTGCAAATTTACTAAATCAATCATTCATGATGGATTACTGATATCACCCAAGACTTATGAGTCATGCTGAATACTTTCTTGAAACGAGGTGAAAACATGACTTGAATGGTTGAAACTCACCCAAAATTCTACGAAACTTGCCTGGAAGTCATTGTGTAATTTGTTAGAGGCCAATAACAATAATGCTTAGGATAGGATGGGGTGAAGCCCGCCTCAAGTAAAAATGTTTATAAAACTATCAATTGCGCTAAGAGGTGCAATGGAACACCAAAACAAGAAGCCCAGAATGTGGAAGGAAAATATCTCCTTGTCCTACATGTCAGGGTACATCATCAGTGTTACCTTATGGGGCGCACAATGCCACATTGAAGGGGAAAAACTTTCTAACTTATAGACCTCATGAACCACTCTACTCCTTGCAATCAAAATGGGTCATGTCAATGAATGTGATCTCTACTTGAGTCTTATTGTTTTATAGCATCGACAAGTGGTTTTCCATCTACATGTTATGAGGCCAAGTTATGAAATTGGATAAATAAACAACAATAATGACTTTTTTTGGTCCTTCTAGAGATAGAATAATTTTTTTATAGATAATTTGACTATTTTGACAATGGTACATACCAAGTTATCTCTTAATGGGCATGATTTGATTATTTCACCAAATATTAGTGTTAGACTTGAGTCAACTCAACCCTTGAGGAGTTTGGTAAAGAGGAAATAGAAGACCGATATAGTGGCAGTGGGAGAAATATGTCAACTCCAACACAAAATGAAGGGGTGCTAGACTTATAACCTAAAAATATATACTTTCAAGTTTCAACCATTTTACCATAACAGAGCACCAATGGTATCAAGATAAGAGTGGCTCACCTGTGCAAATTAGTTTTCGCCGATCTTTTTTTCCATCTCATTGGATATCAAAACAAAATGTTTGTGATGAGACTATGGTATAGTTTCCAAGTTTGAGAAATAAATAGTAAGAACAAGACCTGAGCTGAGAAATACGATAACCAAAAGGTGTCGTGGATTGTCAATCCATCATTGTGACCCTCTTGGTCTAAAGTGTTGTATAATTTATCTATCCACATAGTAGAATCATCTTCCCTGCCCGATACTTCGACTCTGATATGGCCCAAAGAAATGATTGAAAGATCTCCTTCATTGAATCCCAGTTGAAAAAAGAGGAGCCTTACTGCATTTATCCACCTCCTTATTCAAGGATTTCCCTGCAGCAGAACTTTCACCTTTGTTTATAGTGCTAGAATACCTACGACCTAGAGCTTTTACATACTCCAAGGGACTTCAAAAATCTTTGTGTGTTATACAATCACTGCTCTCTGATGACTCAATTGCATGACCATGAGTGACTCTACCATTTAAACTGAGAGGTGAGTGGCTAATGGTGGAAACACTCTTGTACACTAAATCAACAGCTCGTTTCAAATTTGTGGAAGTCTAATTCGTGATCATTATGAGAGAAATATCATGCTACATAGTAAACAATCAACATGATGTACACACTAAGATTCTATATTTTTTAAATGTGACTCAAAATTAAACACTAAAATCAAGCTACTATCTCTACCAATGACCATGTGTTGAAATTGATTTTAAGATTTCACATTTCAAAGATTGGTTGAAATCTTCTCAAGTTCCACTAAATGATATAGGATTTCATGATTTTGAAAACTCTTATGTGTTGAATACTGAAGACAACTCTGAGAGCACATCTTGCTCTTCATTGAATAATATTCATGTATCTAAATATACATTCGATGATTCAATTTGTATTGGCACTAGATGTGAAGAAAAGGAACCTTAGTGGCATTGTTTGGCAATCAAAATTCAGGTGGTTGTCCTCTTTTTTGGTTCATACATGGCATTTCAAAATTTTTCCTCGCTAACACACGTGGTTGTCAAGAAAATTCATTCCATTCATCTACATGCCAAAATACACTCGTGCTACACTAGTCAATTAATAAATTCCTTCCTTATGCTATCTTGAATTTATAAATGCTCATTCTTCAATTGTCTTGGCATGTTTGCATTGTTGTGTGTTAGAGTAATCAGTCAGCTACAATTCTCTCAGATTTTCTTGTGATTGAATCCTATGAAATAAAACCATGGCCCTCACATCTGCCAAGAATTCTCCTGTGGAAGTAGATGCTATCACCACTGAGGAAGTTGTTACAGCAAACCCTAAAACAAATTTTGAGGGGCCCAAGGCCACTAAGAAGGTGAAGGCTTCCAAGGGGTCCAACAAAAAAGAATAGGCGGTGATTTTTGGTGTAGAAACATGGATAAAGAAATGATACATTCAGCAGCTGCATTGTCTATATTAGTGTTGGGAAGCATCTATCTTTCTACAGCCCTCCCATAGTAATCTTCATGGAATTGTTAGAACTTCCTTCTATAATAATCTTCATGGAATTGTTGGAACTTGTTGGAACAAGCTGAATATGCAAAGATGTTTGAAGAATGGTGTTGGAATTTATATCACTGGAACCTATGAGCCAATAGTTCTATATGTTTTATATGTAGACTAAACGAGACTCGAAGAGCCCTATTCCGGATGTATAGACTGGCGATAAGGAAAAAATGGTTTCCACGTGTTGAATTTTAATGGTAGGGAATGAAAAAAATGGAGTGAGGAGATCGGTTGGGATAAACAATGTTTTCCCAACCAACTCTATAGAGAAAACACCTTTCAGCGTAAGTGAAAAATTGTGTTAACCATGTGAAAGATATTGTCAACAAAGGCATTGTATAACAACCCATATGGGATGTTCTTTCAATGGAAGGAAATAAGGAAAGTTTTTTTTACCCAATTCCTCCGGTCAGATCTATGTATTCATTAACCATAGAAGCTCCATATAAGGTTTCGTAGTCACTTAGCTATCTCATATATTTCCCACCTCTTCTCCTTTGTTTATTGTGAGACTATTTACTTTTGACTTAGAAACATGGAGTCAACAACTAATGTTCAATAGAAGATCGATAAGAATGGTTGGGTTATTCAAATCAAGGGAAGTTTTGGTCGAGAAGAATAAGAAGAAGTGAACGAATTATGTATGTTCATTTCTTAATTTGCCCAAAGAGTTATTGGGAGTGAAACATGAAGCATACACTCCTCAGTCCATTTCCATCAGCCCCTGTCATCATTGGAGATCTGAGCTCTATGACATGGAGTGCTACAAACTTCAACCTACTCGCAAATTTCAAAAAGAATCAATGAACTCAAGTTTGAGTCAGTATTTGTGGAGGAGTTTAGGAAGCACGAATGGTGAATCTAGAGCAGCTACCACAAGTTCCTCGACTACAAGGAAGAAACCAACATGGCTCGTGGTTCTCGATGCACTCTTCCTTCTCAAGTGTCTGAAGTTTTATGTGAGACATGTCGAAAAAGATTGACACAGACCTCAAGCGGCTTGAATGAGTCCTAGATCCAAGTTACACCAGTGCTCCCCACAATTCCATTGTTAGAGAATTGATGATGCTTGAAAATCAATTGTCTCTCTTTTTGTTGCAAAAGATTTTGGAATTACATTTGATTTTATGTATGAAGTGACTAATGAATGGTTTCCATGCATTGAATTATGATAAGAGGGAAAAACGAAAAGGGAGTGAGGAGATTGGCTGGGCTAAACAGTGTTTTCCCAGGCAATTCCATAGAGAAAATGCTTTTCGGCATAAAAATGACACAAATATAAGTTTTAGAATATGAACATGTTTTTATTGCATAAGAATATTACTATGTGAGCTCATGAGTGAACTACATATTATCATCTTTTTACCATATATATATATATATATATATATAATATATGATTGTTGTTTTCTTATCAATGAAATTAGATAATATTATTAAAAATACAATTTTATTATTCCCTTATTGGGTGGATACACATGAAAAATCGGTTGTAGTGAGGTTACCCATCACCCCATCAACTCTACATACAATTAAAGAGGGGAGTGACGAGGCTTGCCACCCTTGTGTGACTACAATTCTATCGAACACATGGAGTACCATATTCTAGAGGGTTCTCTTGTAGCTTCTATATAGTGGAGATGGCTTATAATACCCATCAATGAGAGTATTATATGTTACAATATGAAATTAAAAGCTCTCTTCCAAGTTACCTTCTCTGCATAAAGCATGAATTATTATATTGAAAGTAAAATCATTCGGAGGTATTTTTCTCTTTCCCATTTCAATATAGATATCCGATCACAGACTGATGCAATTGGACTTCAATAAACCATTCAGAATGTTATTGTAGGTAGCGAAGTGAGGAACATAATCAATAACTTCCATTAGCCTAAATATCTGAGCAATGTCATGCGCCCTTCCACATTGGACATAAGCCTTGATGAGCATATCAAACACCACAGGATTCCAATTGCACCAATTTAACGTCTCTAGAAGGTCGTCAAATACCTCATTGCAGGTCTCATGACCTGATATTGGGTTGTGAATCAAGGTTATTGCATCTAAAACATTCTGGAAAAGCTCAAAATATTGACCATGACACACGAGCTCTATAAATCGTGCCTTACTCTATTTTTCCATTTTGCCTAGTTGAAGAATTGGAAGGCCATTTCTAGTTCTAATTGTGTCCTCAACAGAAATTTTGTGATCATCAATGGGGGTAATGAGGAAGGCATTGAATCCCGTTGTAAGATATCCCATCTGTCCTGCCTAATATCTTCGCAAATTTTATTATCGAGGTTACCGTTGTGGTGGGAAAAATGTCTTCTACCTAGAGGTCTCAAAGTCCAGCAGGCTATAAGGAAATTTTCTACAAGGAACGTTTTTGCTAGTCAATGTGATGAATTGTCTAGGGATCCAAAAGTGGAAGAAAATAATGTGGGTATGGATTTCGAGGGTTCATATAACATGTCTTTTCATAACTACATATGGGTATCACTGGTGTAATGCATCTCAATAATGTTATATGTTGGTGGAAAGAAAGAATTTGATAAGGTGTAAAAATTGTTGAGGTCCTGGGGTTTTTTGAAAGAGTCCATGCATCATCTCGGTCATTGCATTCTACGCGCTTCAAAAGCAGCACATTTTGATGGAATTTTTTTTTCGTGAGATGGTTTCAGGCAAGACTTCAAGCATCTTGGACGAGTCCTAGATCCGGGTGGCACCAGTGCTACCCACAATTCCATTGTCCCAGATCTGATCATGCTTTAAAATCAATTTCTACTCTTTCTATTGCAAAAGGTTTCAAAATCAATTGTTGCTCAATCTATTACAAAAGGTTTTGCAATTGCAATTGGGTTTTATGTGTGGGTTTCCACGTGTTAATTATATGTGGGTTTTATATGTGGTTTCCAAGTGTTAATTATGATAAGAGGGAACAACTAAAAGCAAGCGAGAAGACTCGTTGGGTTGAACATCCAATTCTATAGAAAAATTAAATACCATAATAATATTTATATAAAAAAGGAATTATACATAGTATTAATTTAAAATTTTAATAAAAATAAACACAATAAGAATTGTATATAAACTATTTAATATGTAAAATTTAAGTTTTAATCAATGTAATTTGTGGTTCTATGCAATGATATTTATGTGTGTCAAAGAGTAGATTTTCTTTTATGTGACCACCATTTTTTATGTATTGAGATAAACAAAAAGACTTAGCATTAAAATCATGTCAAGGTTTCTTCTTGTTTCAATATAGACATAGAAATGTATGATAACATATCCTCTCCTAAAACTTTGACAATTATTAATTTTTCTGAAATAATCTTCTTCCTATTACAATGAGGCCAATTGCCCACATTTAACATTATGAAATGTTATGAACAATGGAGAAATTTCTATTGAGGCCTTTATCTTTACTAATATTACCACATTTTTCACACTGGGAATAATTCTCAAGGCCTTTACCAATGGACATGAAAAGGGCCATAAACTATGAATATGGGCATCATTACTATTCTTTGCATAATAAAAATTAGTATCGGGCAAGGAGAAAAAGGTCTCTACTTCTAAAATGAAGCTTCTCATGCTCAATGGCCATGAATTTGACATTGAACAACCACATAGATCATCTCTAAATAATTTAGGGATAATATGGGATATCAATTCTATTAGGATTTTTTTCACACCATGTATAGGAGTCAAGGAATGTACTGCGAGTAGGGGAGGTAATCAAGGGAATTAGGCCTTACAAGAAGCTTTTTGCTCTCAAGGGTTGTGATCTAGACTAGAATACCACATAGATCTTCTTTAATGAATATTTGTTCTTAAGTCAGTATATGGGCACCATAAGAGGTATTTATCACCACATATGGGAGTTAGTGTCTATGTTATGATTAGGAGAGGAAAGCAAGTGCCTTAGTCCCTAAATTAATCTTTCTCATGCTCAACCTTCATGAACAAGAGCTCTAGTCAGGGATATGGGCATTTAGTATGTTTTACATAATAAGAATGGGTCTCATGACCTTTACTATGGCCAAGGAAGGAAATTTTACAAAAGGGGCTTAACTCCTAAATAATTTGTGGCCATTAAAAAGGCTTTAAACCACCACATTATAAATTATATTCTCTAAGGGATATTCTTTGGCCTCTATGAGGGATGTGTCTTCCATTAAAAGGTTTTTCACATCATGATTGGGTCTTGGAGCCTCATCATTGGACCATAATAAAAATAGGGGGTTTTTAAATCACATATGATGCTTGCAAGTGTAGAGTTGGTCAAAATAAGAACATAAGGGGCTTGGGACTTATTTGAATCTTTGATGATTAAGCTTTGTGAAGTAGTTCTCAAAGAACCACACACGACCTCTATAGGGGATATTAGGCCTCTAGGGGGGATCTTTAGTGTCATTGATATCTTTTACATTGCAGGAATTATGGGTCTTAGGCTTGTACCATGGCAAAATAATGAAAACAATGGCCTCAGGCCCAAAATGAAACTTCTTTATCTTACACTGTATGAAAATTACCATAAAGAACAATATAAATCATCTTTGAGGGAATTCAGACCTCCATCTATGATAAAGGCTCCATTATGATGTTTTCTAGATAATATATGGGAGTTAGGGTTTATATCTTGACCAAGGAATGAAAAAGGGCCTTAGGACTAAAACAAATATTTTTCATGTTTAATTTCCATGAAATAAAATATTATAATGGGAATATGAGCATAATTAGTATCTTTTGCATAATAACAATGGGGTTTATGGCCTTTACGATGGATAGGGAAGGAAAATAAGATCCTTAGTCCCTAACCAAAATTTCTCTAGTAGTTAAATGGACATGAATAAGGCCTCAAACCACCACACATATCTTATCTAATATATCTAGCCTTCGAATGTGATGTTATGGGTGTTATTTGAAGGTTTTGTGTGCCATAGTTGGGTCTTGGGGCCTCTAAGTTTGGCTTTAATATCATTAGCAGTTTGTTTGCACCTTGTATGTCACTTGGGGTCTTAACCATGGTAAAAGAAGAATCATAAGGTACTTGGGTCATATTTGAATCTTCCCATGATCAATCTTCTTGAACAAGTATTTAAGAATTATGTCTCTCTTTCTTGTCCCTCCTTCCAAAGAGAGTATAAAACTATTATATATTGTAAACTTATACTCTATATTGTATAAAATTGTTATAATTTTAACATTATAGATGGATTCATGGACCCCTTTATGGGGGTCATTGAATTCATCTACCTAAATAATTTTAACACTACAGAGAGATTTAGAGACCCCCTTAAAGGGGTCTCTAAATTTTAATGCTACAATTGGACTCAGAGACCCCTTTGCCTCTAAATTTAACACTACAGATTGATTCAAAGAAGGGGATCTCTGAATCCATCTGTAGTGTTAAAATTTAGAGACAAAAAGGTATTCATAATTTTAACACTGTATATGGATTCGAAGACCCATTTGTCTCTAAATTTAACATTACACATGGATTTAGAGACGCCTGTAGTGAAATGTAACACTTTATTATCAAAATTGCAATTTTCCATTTTTAGAGTGACATAATTAAAAATTACTAATATAAATGAGTAATTCATATACTTCTTGTACTTGTTATTTGGTGATATTTTTATCCTTGGACTATAGTAGTCATTTACGTTAATCATTATTAATTTTATCACTTATTATCTAGTCATATATTTTAGTCCTTGACTAAATTAACCATTTAAGTTAGTCGCTTTTAGTTTGGTGACTTATTATCTAGTCATATATTTTATCCCTAGACTAAATTAGTCATTTAAGTTAGTCATTTTTAGTTGGTCACTTAAAATTGTTCAAATTTAGTAGTAATTCACTTGAAATAATTACGATGACTAACATTTTTAGTCACCTAGTCACTAATTTCATGATTTTCTACTAGTGTAAGACCTAATAATTTGTAATGGTATTATCCAGTGGCCTTTCTCAGGTCAGATGACATGTTTCCATGGGTTGGGTAGCAGTGTCATGGATTATGATATTTCAGACACCCATGTCCTCAACTCTATTACAAACTTTAAGCTACTTTATGGGTTTGAGCCTGACTCTTACCACAGACCTTTGTCTTCATCCCTCAATCTTTTTAAGCATACCACCCACATGTAGGATACCAGTGAAATCAAAATACATATTCATTTTGATAGATGTAATGTTGACCTTTTCTTAAGGGATTTAGAAAGGCATTTAGGATCCCTATCCTATAATAAAAACATTGATAAAATTTATTACCATTTTACTGCTACCCTTTCCAAAACCATTAGCAAGCTCTCTAATGAGACTTCGTATAAGAAGAATAATAGAAATTTCAATCCTCGGTATGATAAGGACTATAAAATTGTCTGGAAAGTAATAAGAGACACTCCTAATGAAATCCTTAAGCTCTAAAATATAAGCATATACAAGGAAGAAGAGGTCATATCTTAATAAGAGACAAGAGCTTCTTCTCCACCTTTCTAAAGTTGTGCCTATCATGTTTTGGCAGAATGTGCTTGTTCATAAAACTAAAGATATTCATTCTATCCCCTTAGAAAATTGTGACAACTATCTTAAGAATTTGTATGACTCTCTTGACACCATGGGAACAATCATAAACAATCCTATACAACAAATATATATTTTCTCTGGAAGATGTTAAGTCTAGATTAATAAGTTTTTTAATGGGAAAGATAAAGATATTGAAGGATACCAAGACGAGATCCATATAATGGGAAGATATATCCTCACTCCTCATCTCCACAAGCTTCCTAATTTGGCTGTACAACATGGCTTCCCTAAGATTTGGACACAAAGACTTATTATACCTATATTTAAAAATGGGGAAAAACCATTCCCTCTAACTATAGGACCATTATGATTAGCCACATGCTAGCCAAGCTATATAGGCTCATTTTGGAAAATAAGCTTAGACTTTGGCTCAAAACCATGGTAAAAGAGCTAAAGGGAAAGTTGGTTTTATGAGACATCACTAGACTATCAACCATATTGTCACTCTCAGGATCATTGTAGATAAATATCATAATAGTAAAGATTATCTCTTCTATTGTTTTGTGGACTTTACAAAAGATTTCGATAGTGCTCCTTGAGATAAGCTCTGGGAGAGACCTGAAGAGATCACAGTTCCTCCTAAACTGAGGATTCTTGTGATCCTCCTCTACGAGACTCATGTCCAAGATTAATACTAATGAAGGGTGGTCTAAAGATAGTAAATGCAATATCAAGGTAAATCAAGGGTGTCCCTTATCCCCTCCCTTTTTTGGCATTTACATCGATAAACTAGAGGAGTATTTAGAAACTAGAGGTTGAAAGGGCACCGAGATTGTTGGTATGATCATTAGTCTTCTCCTTTATGTCGATGATATCATTACTCTTGGAAAAAGTCATGATGACCTAGAAAGGTAGCTTAATACCATCCATTCTATTGCTCAAAGATGGGTATGACAATTAATACCGACAAAACTAAAGTCATAATAATTAATCCAAAAATATCACCCATGGTATTTTCGTCTATGATAGCCATTTATCAGAGAAATATTTGGGCATTGACTTTCCTTATTAGTTGAACTAGAATTACAACATCGAGAAAAGGATTATTGGAGGCTATAAAGCTTTTTATGAGCTTGAAAACAATTTTAAGTCGGTCGATATTTGCAATTGGAGTAAAAACAGGTTTGCATTGAGACTCTTGTCACCCTTGTCCTCTTATACATATGTGAAGCTTGGGGCTACTGTATATCCAAAGAGTGGTGAAGAAATATTGAGATGATTCAAAAGAAATTCATAACCTACAACCTCAAGATTAAGGGAAATAATCCCTATTCTATCCTCTTAATCGATGTTTCCTGTCCCCCATTGAAACTATGAATATGCTTAGATATATGATGTATAATAAGAAGCTTTAAAACATGGAATCCAAGAGGCTCCTAAATATTTCTTCTAACATTATTCAAAACCCCCACCTTCGCCTCAAGCATGGGTGGCATAAGGATGTCGAGTCTTGGCTCAACCATTGGTGGATTAAGGAGGAGATAATCATGGAAAGGAAGGATAGGGTTAAAGATACTATTACCTCTAATTTTAAGGAAAAGCTATGGGATGATAAGGAGCTGGAGGGTAAAAAGAAGCTAAGATATTATACAGAGGCCATCAACCCCGCCAACGATAACTATAATTATCACTCTGTGTTGATCAACACAAAGAAATAAATGAACATTGCTAGGATAAGAACTAATTCTCAGGAGCTTCGAAGTGAAACTGGGTGATGGCCTACTCCCAAGACTCCTTGGGATGATATAATTTGTGAGATTTGCGATACTAAGAGTGTGGAAGATGAAAAACACCTCGTTTTAGACCACTTGTCTCTTACTCACATTCACTCTCAATTCCCTAACATATGCCACACTTCCAATCTTATTTACTTATTAAGGCAACCCAACTATAGAAATTTTGGAGCTCTTCTTTCCGTTTTTTTGTATCATAGAAACAAGATTTTGAAGAATTTGAATTATATTATTTTTATTTTCTTGAGGTTCGATATACCACATTTACCACATTGGTCTTAGGGGACGTTTTTCATCATCGTCGTCGTCATTGTCATTGTCCTCGTCGTCATCATCATTGGTGTCATCATCATCATCATCATCACCATCATCATCATCATCATCATCATCATTTCTTTTTTACTTTAGTAATTTATTTTTCATTGAATCAATATTATGTTTTATTATAACAATAGGAATGTATATTTAATAATAAAAATTTCAAAATTTTAAATTAACTATCAATTATTACAGTTAGATAGTAATAGTTTAACCTTCATAAAATATCAATAGAATATTCTTAATAATATTGAAGGTGGTTGAAATTTATCACATTAAACTCATATTACTTATTGTTACTTTGCTATTATTTTCTTGTTACATTTTTTTTAAATGCATATATTTTTAGTTCATATATTATTGTTATTATTATTATTATTTAGTAACCAAAAAAATTAAAACAAAGCAATATTGTGGTAATTAAAATATTGTTAATAAGAGATGTATCCCTACAATATATTGATGTTTTTTAACATTATCTATTTAATTTGTATGCATGCATTGAGTTTTATGATTTTTTGATATGATATTTTATTACAACATCTTATCTAACACAACACCAAAACATCTCGTCAATTAAAATATCTAGAAGCAATAGAAAAAAATTAATAAATTAAATTTACCATTTAAATATAAGTGAATATTTAATTTAATTACCAACCAAAAAAATTCACCATTTAATTTATATAACCTCATAAATTATTATTATAATTTGACACTTTATTACTACATTTAATCCAACACAACATAAAACATATGCTACTCCGAGCAATAAACATAAATTTACAATTTAACATAAATAAAATATGTAGTTTAATTATAAACAAAGAAGTGAATACCTTAACGTAGATAAGTGAGAACAAAAAAAATATAAACTTGAAAAGAGAAATTTAAAATACATGACATTAACATTTAAAAGTGTTATAGCTATTTTCATGGTAACATTACAACACAAAGCGAGGTTTTAAGACAATATTTAAGACAATATTTGGGTTTCACTAGCCATCATCGTGATCTCTTTGAACCTTATGATCGACTGTGTTTCTGACTTTGGCTGGCTAAAATCCTTCTTTAGTTCGGTCTGGATTTCTATTATCCTTGCAGTTGGGTGACTGCTTGAGTACTTTATGTACCATGTTAGTGCCCGGTCCTACAGCACGCTAACTAAGGTAGCCTTTCTGATATTATCATCTGCAATTCTATGTGCATTCCATACTGAGGTTAGCATGAACCAAAATTGTTTTGGGTCTTCGCTTCCTACTCCTTTGAATACCGGTAGCTGGATCGCGCTCGTCATTGTCAACTCTGCCACTGTACTCCGAATTACTACTGTTCCTGGTCCCTTCGATCCTTCAACTCTTTTTCTACAGAGTCCCTATGCTCCACATTAGACACCCCTTAGGAAGATCCTGGTCCCAGCAACAGAACCATTTGTTGGCTTATATGGGCCTGACCCAAGTTTAGAAGAATTATTTAGCCAAACAAATCCTATAGCTACAAGCCCTTCAACAACAGTCCGCAGAGCGCGGACTGATGTCTCACCCGAGGTAGTAGGGAAGGGTGCTAGAACCAGGTTTCTACAGCCTTGGGATGTCTAGATGTGGTCTGGGGGTTATGGGCACCTTTCTGTAGCTTCACGCTGCTCTGTTTCGCGTAGATACGAACCTAGAATAACCTTTACTAATTATTAGCATGTTGTTTTACATATCTAATCTATTTGATCAAGTATTGTAAATCAGATCTACTTAGAAGAGTCTTTAAGCAAACATTTATCGGAGTTATTTAGTTCGCATGCTTAGAATAAACATAGATTCACATGTATTCAAGATGTAAGCATATGCGCATAGATCAAACAGTGATATTAACCATATGAAAAGATAGACCCGTGATACTTCAGAATTAACACAAAATTATAGAAGTAACTTATCTTTATTCACTTTCTTCACCAATACATCCAAATCTTCCTTGCGCACTTAGCTGCAGGGTTCTGCGGACTCTTCGAGGCCTCTACGCACATAGTTACAGAGCCTCTATCCACTACCCAAACCCTCGACTCAGACTTACAGACACTTTATATTGTTCTCCTCAAAAACCCATTACAATTCAGATCCAAAATCATACCAAAAAGAACTTACTTTCCCTCATAGAGCCATGCTCTATTTATACTTTTGTATGGTCTGCAGACCGACTTATTTCCTATTATTCTATATTATTTCTTGGGTGGACAACCCTTTGACTCAACCTTTTACATTTTGTGCTCCACATATTTCGGAGGTTTACAATATTCTTATCCTAATTTCTAGGCTATTAGACCCAAAATTATTACGCGGGACCTCCGCTACCCAACAGTAACCCTTTGATCCTTTGACCTAGCTACCTGGTTTTTCTCCCCTATCTAGCAACAAAACCCTAAATTTTCCAAAACCCACTTGAACCTAGCTATCTAACCTAAAATCCTTTACATTCTAGTCATCTCTTTGTTGTGATTTCATAGAGAGAGCCCTCTCTGGTTTGGTAGGACTAGCTACCAAACTAAAATCTTGGTCTGTGATTACCTCTGTCGATCTCGTCACAACCTAGGACATTGTGGAGGATAACGGAGGGCATGAAAACTAGGGAGTGCCAAGGTGTTCTAGTGAATGTAATGTTCCCATCTTATGGAAAAATGTATTGCTAGCTGTAAGGTCATGATTGCCAAGGTGTGTTAAGGAATGCTAGGGCATTCTAACATGTGCTAGATAGTACGAAGACATGTCAAACAAGATAAGGCGTGCCAAGTGCGAAGGCATGCCAAGATGTACAGGGGTGTGACAATGCATGCCAGGGACTATCAAGGGAACAAAATAGAGGAACAAGTTAAAGTACAAGTAAATGAGCACATAATAGGGTTAATAAGTCATCAATTTACCTTTTCCATGAGGGTCATGCTAGAAAAACCAACACTAGGTGCCAACAAGTGCCAAGTGCCAAGTGTCAATGCATTCTAAGTGCTAAATATTCCTCCGTTACTTCTCATATAGTTTCCAATAATTTATCTCAAATAAATTTAATATTAAACCATGCCAAATCATACCAAGTCATCTCAACGCATGCCAAGCATGCTAAATTATACTTTTCAAGTGCCAACACGTGCTAGGTGCCAATGTGCATCAAGGAGTGTGATCCATGCTATGAAGTGGAAGAGCATATCAAAGAGTGCTAAGGTTTGCTAGCGAGTGCCAATGCATGTTGAGGAGTATTAGGGATTACTATGACAACACAAGGGAGCACTAGGTCAAAATGCATGGAAGTGAATGAATATAAGGGTGTGTCAGGGAGTTCTAAATAGTGTTAGCTCTCATGCCAAGGAGGGAGTGACAAGGTATACGAAGAATGGGTAAGGTACACCAGGTAATATCATGGAATGCCAAGAAATGCTAGAGTCTACTAGGTATTTTGAGGGTGTGCTAGCATGTGCCAAATAGTTCCAAGGCATTCTAGGTGCTAAGACATGCTAGGATGTTCATGGTGCCATAGTATGCCAATATGCGTCAAGAAGTTTCAGGGAAACGAAAGGAATAAAAAAGCTAAAATGCATGGAAATGAACACATAAGAGTGTTAATAAGTCAGGAGTTTATCTTTTTCAAAAGGAGCATGCTAGGCACACTTATAATATGTTCCAATACATGCCAAGTGCCAATGTGTGCTAATTTCTAATGTTTCTCAATGCAATATTTTTCCAAGGTGTTCTAGGGCATGAGAACACATGATAGGGGAGTTCTATGCTATGCTATGGCATGCCGACATGTGCTTGGGCATCCTACTCATGGCAAGATGTTCTAGGTACAAAGATGTTCCAAGACATGCGAGGTGCCAAGGAATGCTAGTGTACTGTTCCAAAGAATGTTAAGGTGTGTCATGAGAATTGAGGAGTGCTAGGTATCTCTCATTAATATAAATGGTAGAGCTTGATTATGTATTAAGTAATATAGTTCCTACACACACTAGTGGAACTTTGTTTAAAGGAAATTTGCTAGATAATAAACCTAATAGAGATGAATCATGTGTTGACTCATAGGAAAACTATTTTCTTATGACTTGAGGGAAATGATGCACACTAACTAATTCTTAACAAATTGACTAACTATTATAACCACTATGACCTTGGAAACATAATAAAAAATACTCCACAACAATGGTCTTAAATTGTTATCTTTTCACAAAAAATATAGTTGCAAGTATATAGCTTCATCAAAAACTCATTGGAATGATCAATGATGACGAACGTTTTTTGAGCGTCACCAAAAGTAACCAAAAAGAGCATTGGTGAGGGTCAATAAAATATCGTCACTAGAAGTGTCACCAAAAAGAGAATTAGTGATGGGCCTTTAACGAGCCTCACCAAAATTGTCACCAAAGAGAAAATTAGTGACGGGCATTTAACGGCGCTCACCAAAAGTGTCATTAAAAATGGATTTGGTAACAAACCTTAAAGGACCATCACTGTATACACTTACAACAACAATTTTTTTAAGACCGTCACCATATGTGATATTGGTGATGTACCTTAAAGGTCTATCACAGGCATGAAGCATCATAAAAAACTCATTGGAATGATCAATGATGATGAACATTTATTGCCTATCACCAAAAGTAACCAAAAAGATCATCGGTGGAAGTCAATAAAATATCATCACTGGAAGTGTCACCAAAGAAAGAATTAGTGATGGGCATTTAATGACCCTCACCAAAAGTGTCACCAAACAGAGCATTAGTGATGAGCCTTTAACAACCCTCACCAAAAGTGTCATTGAAAATGGCTTTGGTGACAAACATTAAAGGACCATCACTATATACACTTACAACAACGCTTTTTTATAGACCGTCACCATATGTCACATTGGTGATGGACCTTAAAGGTTCGTCATAGGTATGACACTCACCAATGACCTTTTTTCTTGTAGTGAGAAGTAAAATAAACTCCAGTCACATTCTTCATTATTGTCTGGTTCATATTTGAAAAGAAACTTGTTAGTTTGCAAACTAGCCAATTCTCATCAGTTTAATACTTTGAGAAGTAAAATAAAGTCCACTCACATTCTTCATTCTTGTCTGGTTCATCTTTAAAAAGAAACTTGTTATTTTGCAAACTAACCAATTCTCATTAGTTTAATACTTTACTAGCTAGTGAGCCCCAGTATTGTAGCAATAATGTTGCAACTCCTAGAACTCCCTTCTTTAATTTTATCAACCCGGTAGTTCATAACAAACTTGGAAGCGGTGGTGTTGTATGCACAAGTACTAGCTCTTGCCACGACTGTCACTTGATCAACTCGCACAAGTCCGCTAGGAGCTTAAGACAATTTCTATGAGCTCTCAGAATAAGCTTTTTAACTGATGGATGAAAGCTAACTCAAAGAAGGCTAATCTACTTGCAAAAAGAAACTGGAAAGTTGAAAGGAAACGTAAACCCTAGCAAACCGTAATTTTACCATCTAGTCCTACTGATGCGAAAAAGACGATGCGAGCTACTGACAGAGGTGCCATTGACTTCTAGGAAGGTAAAATGCATGTGTCTAAGTTATCACTATCTGAAGAAAACACTTTTTGTATTTTTGAATAAGTTGTCAGAATTATCATGCATGTGCTTTCACTGTTTTTGACTGTGCAGAGGTGGATCGGTGAGAGGAAATGCTTGGAAGAGTTCGGGAAGGTTTAGAGAGGGCCTAAGGGGTCCCTAACATCCTTCCAGAGAGTTTCACAGAGTTTGGCTATCAAGAAACCTCATTTGTGAGCTTTTACAAGAAGACTGCAGGGGTTCTACCGGATGTTCAGGAATTTCTATAGGATGTTCTGTAATTTTCTACAGCATGTTCAGAAATGGGAGTTTGGAGGATGGATGGAGGGAAAAAGGTGGAGGAATGAGTATGGAGGTGAAATAGGGGTGTAGGGGAGTTCAAGACTTGGAGGATGGAGTTGAGGAGTGGCGCAGATGGTTAGATTTGTTCAAGGAGAGATAAGGAAATGCTACACGATAATATGGAAAGTAGGTCAATGTGAGGGAACGTGGCAAAGGTAAGGCAAGGATCTGAAATGGAGGATGAATTAGGTAGGTTGGATGGAGTATGGGTAGGTAAGGAAGGATAACAGGTGCTCTGCAAGTTGTTTTTCAAACGAAACAAACAAGGACTTGGAAAATCAAAGACCTAGTTATGTTAGTCTATTATGACCTAGATAACAGCAAAGAAATGGAACAGAAGTTTGTTTGCAATGGAACCAGCTAAAATAAATATGAAACTAAGTAATCATAACCCTAAGCATGCAACCAAAAACTGATATCAAGTTCAGCAACTAAAAATCTAACACTACTAATTGCATGGGTAAGCAAAGACAATGTTTTTGTTGGCAGCAATGTCACCTTTGTCCCAACTCACGATCCCACTGAGGGAGAGGTGAGATCAGAGGTTCTTGATGGCCTTTTTCTGAGGTTCTTCTCTATAATTAACCTATCAACTAAATCTGAACATGAGAAGCTATTTTAATAATCAAAAACGACCTAAGTAACAAAGCAATATTTTAATCTAAATAACAGATTTTATTCTAAGAATGTAGCAAAGACACATGAAAGTACACAAAGGAGGTACTGGGCACTTGAGATGGGCCCAACCCCAAGAGCTACAACCTCCCAAGAGAGATTAGAGCTGGTGCCAAGCTAGATTCATCTTTATTAATCAAAAGAATAAGTACATTCCAAAAATTGTCCACAAAGAAAACTTGAAAATGTGTTGAAATGCAGAGCTAAACTACTGCCTAAAGAAAGACTACAATCGAACTACAAACTAGCTAGCTTCTACCTAAAAAGTGATTAACTACTGGCTAACCAAAATGAGGCCCTAAGCCCTCTTATTTATACAAATTGAGGACCCCAACAGTCCTCCTAAACTTTAGGGACTCGGCTGCCCAAAACTTGCAGTTAGCAGCAGTTCTACTTGACTTGCTTGGTTGCCCTTGTGATAATCGATTTGGTGGCCCTTGAACTCTGAGCTGATGGTGGAGAATTTGAGGTAAGGGCCCATAAATGAAGGGGACGCCTTCCTAAAAATCCTCTCCACGAATTTGGCTGCCAAGTGCTCATTTAAACCTTTGATTTTGTCTCCAAATTGACCAAAAAGACTGCATAAAGCACACATTAGACTTGTTGGCATAATGACTAACCCAATTCACTCTATTAGCATAAATATAATCAAAAACATGCAATAAACTAATGATAATGGTGGATTAAGTCGAATTAGGAGGTTGAATGAGCCCATATAATTATCCATTTTTGGGGCTCATCACTAGCACATGGCCATTTTGCATACCTGTAATGGAATCTACAATCTTCTCTTCGTTGGTAGTTTCTTTAGCAATGTTGAAGTCATGCGATTCATCTCCATCATCTGTATCAACAAGAAGTGGATTATCAATTTTAAAATCTATATTGAAACTGAAAACTTCTCTTCCACACCATATATTTCATTACTTAAGAAGCAAGTAATTAATTTGTAAACAGACATCTAAAACTAGATTGTTCTCTTTTACATCACTCTGGTCAATTAATAATTTTGTTTATTCAAATTCTTGGTTGCAACTGAAATCTATTGATCCAATTTGATGGGATTTTTCAAGAAAAATTAAGTCCATTCACATTCTTCCCTATTACTTGATTCATTTGACTTTTGATCATTATTTCATCCTCAAAAGACCAAAAAACATATTTGCAACCTACTATTTACTTGGACTTTTGGGAACCCAACCGCAATAATTTTGCTAAGGTATTATCGGACAAAAAATCAATGCAATGTCATTTCTCAATTGCACTTCCAAGGCCAATCCCTATCGAGGGTTCTCTAGAACAAGTTATAATGTAGGAATGTTTTCAACCAAAAATACAAAGTGGGTACTCTGATAAAAATAAAATGAAATGTCCCAAGTTAACATATTTTCAAATCCATGTCCAAAATTTTCCATCCAGCTGTTGAGCTATGGAAAAGGTATGAATTTTCCATTTATTTCATCATCCTTCCCTTTAATTATATCTCCTTTATATTCTAAAGATATCCATATATCAAGGGATTATAGTAAAAACTAGGGAACTATTTATTATTACAATTTAGCTAATGGTTGTCTTTTCTCATGTAGGAAAAAGATGAAATGGGAAAACTACCATTCCCTACCAGAGAGAATGAAAAAGACAAAGTAGAGTAGTTGTTGTTCCCTCACCAGGAAGCAGCGTAAAGGCAGCAAACCAAGGATGGAGCACGCAGTTATGGATAAGAGTAAAGAAGACCACAGCTTCAACGCAAAAGACAAAGAGATAACTGAAGATGGAAGATTAAGCAGGTCTCTCAGGATCTCTTGATCCTGAGGGATCGTTGTTACTATTCTATCCGCTGTTACTATTTTATGTGTCTGGCCATTATAAAAGGGACAATGATTGTAAAGAACAGGGGGAGATTATTTGGAAATTACTTTTGTATTTATTGACTCTCATTGTTGAAACAGAGTATGAATTGGATGTAACCATTTTGCATATGATTAATATATAACATAGTTGTTGTTCCTTCCTTCATACTAAAGTAATTTGGGGACGTTCACTAGTGGCTAAGGGCCCGACCCTGGTTTTCTTGTATCATTCCTTTACAATTTCTACCATGTGATGGTTTGGTTTCATTTCTATCTATTTTAGTCGCATTGCTTTACTATTTCATATTTCCACACTGAATGAATTGGTCTATTTTATATGTTGTAATTGAATTGCGTTGTTGTTCATTTCCCTCATAACAAGATCATTGCTTTTTGCAAGTATATTATTGTGCTATTCATTTTACTTATAGGCATGTGTTGTTCATTTCAGTAACTTAGCTTTTCCATTCATTGCAGTTACATAATTTTTGTTGTTCATTTCAATTATATAGCATTGCTACTCATTTACTTTCTGCAATCAGTTAGGTTTTTCCTTTTAGAATTCTTACAGTTAGCATAACTATCTCATTTAAATCAGTTGCAGTAGCATTATTGATTTAATTCATTGCCATTTCCAATTGGTTATTTAGTGTGGTGTGTGTGAGATCAACAACTGTAAAGAACATTGGCTATTACTGTCAAATATCTCAAATTGAGGATCTTATTTATGCTTGATTTAGTTTACATCAATTAAACAAGGAATGAGTTATTGTTACTGTATCCTTAACTGATAATTGTTGTTACTCTGTCAAATAAATGATTTAGTTTCAAAGCATTGAGTTTCCTTTAATTGCAAGTGAGTTTTATTTAAAGCATCTATTTACACTTGTATTTGAAAGCACTGTACTGCAATTTAGAAACATTACTCTTGAGTAAATAGCTACCACAAACTGTGTACACTCTTGAAATAGAAAATCTTGCCCGTATTGATAACTAATGTGAAGACAATTAGGAGTTAAAAGGACACCTTTTATACCTCAACATTTTGGTGCCATTACCGGGGAGAGTGTAGCCATTTCTAAAAGAGTAGTGTGCATCTGATGGATGTCTGTTAGGAAAGAATTAGATATTAAAAACGAAAGGTAAGAACTTGCGTACGGACCATGTAAAAGCCCTCCTCCCTCGCTCACTTTTCAGTAGAATTGTTAAAGAACTTAGGGTAGAAATAAATATTTGAGTTGTGTGTATGACTAAGAAAAAAATCTTTAAAATAATCCAAAACTACTACCCAAACCTGACAAAGCTAAGGGAACAGTGACCCTTGGTCAATCAACCTTCATAGATTATATCATTAAGAAATCCGAATCTCAGCCATCGGTAGTTCCTAGAAAAGTTGCTAGACAACCTACTAGCTCCCTTTGGGCCACAAACTCACCATTTGTAGCCTTTGCTGAGCTGCACAACAAAACAGAAGAAACTGAGTAAGATTTTCAAGAAATTGAGAATTCTCACCCAATTTCTTTACAAGAATGGAATTCTAGTAATCTCCCTGAAGGAGGAGGAGAAATAGGGGAAACAAAAGAGCCAAGATCCCCTCTCAAAATAATTCAAACAATCAGCAGCCTAGATATGGGTAGTTTTGTTAAGTTTATCCAAAATGAAGCAGGAGAACCTGAGGGGCCAAGATCCCCCCAATTAGTAGTTCAACAAGGAACACTCATTATCCTAGACTAGGGAAGTGTTGTTAAGCTCATTCCTATTCCTTCTAGTCACCCTAGGAATAACTCTCTGGAAATCCCAGAAGGGTATTGGTACATATTTGATCAAATGGCCCAGAACTAACAAACACCTCAAACCTCCACACTATATTATCCCGTCATGGACACCACAGTTAATGCACCTATGAAGGCCATTCCTCTCTAGAATATCCCTACATTCCATGGCCTAGCATCAGAGGATCAAGATGCATTTATATTTGAGTTTGATGTATTATGCCATGGGTATGACTATACCACCGATACCCAAAAACTAAAATTATTTCCCTCCATATTAAAAGGTGCAGCTTTATGATGGTTTATGGGGTTACGTGGGGGCATTATAAACAACTGGGATCAGATGAAAACTGTCTTTCTAATGAAATATCAGGACTATTGCAGATCCAAAGAATTAAAGGATAAGATATTTCAAATGATAGCAAGACCTAGTGAAATATTGGAAAATATGTAGAACGCTTTCAATACAATCTCCAGAGATCTCCTTATGCATCTTTACCCTTGCCTGACAACGTGTTAAAAACTACACTAATTAAAAGGATGAAAGAACAATGGATTGAAACATTAAACATTATGGGTAAAGGTGACATATATTAGGAAAATTTTGCTGACATCACTGGTTTGTGTATCAGGAGTTCAAGAGGTAGCACAAGACTGAAGACAGTAGAACGTGACATGATCACAAGGGATAATAAGATCTCTGGTGGAGGTATAATCCACGCAGAAATTGGTAATCTACTAGAAGATTTCAAAACTGATATTCTAGCGAATCTGACAATGCAGTTGGACATTATGCATGCTAAACAAAAGCAAGCAGAAGTGGAACAAAATTTGGCAATATTCTACCCTAGATGCAGAAAGAAACATAGACACAAAGAGTGCCTATTGGATATGGTCAAAATCTATTGTGTCTGTAGGAAAGATCACACCACAGAAAGTTTCCCATCACTCCCAAGACTGAAAGCAATCTACAAAGAAGCAGAAGAAGAAATATAATCGGTTTAACCTACTAAATCAGTGCCGCCAGTGGCAGTCGTAACAAACAGGTATGCCCATTGATCCATCCTCTTCTTTTCAACCTCCTCAGTATAATGCTCAATAGTATAATTGAATGTGGCAGAATCAGGCTCCTTTCTCCATCTGGTCACAACAACCATTCCCCATATCACCATGGCCAAATCAAACAAATCAAACCAATTGGTCGAACTTTCCTTACTATCCACCATTTTGGAAAAATAATGCATATTCAACACAATTTTCACCTTCCACCTTGCAGAGTCAAAATTGGCAGTCGAACTGGTAAAGACTTATAAATCAGCCATCTGGAATGATTCCTCTCCCTCAACCTACACTACCAACACTTTATACATTGCAACAAAACCCCTAGACCAACTTAAGACCATAGTTCCCAGCCCAACCCAACCCGAACCCCAACAATAGACCGGTTCAATCTCTCCAAATAATTGAAGGACGAGAACCAGAAACTGAGTTAAGGAAGTGCAATGACCTTCAATTAAGATCTGGGCATATAATAGAATCAGAAGGAGATAAAAATGTTCAAACTGAAAATCCGTTACCTATGGAACAAATGTTGCAAGAAGAGAATCTTCTTAGATAGAAAATTCATGAACAAGCAACCACCTATTCTCCACCATTCCTAGAACGACTGATCATACCTTGCCCAATAGAACATCCTGAATTTCATCTTCTAGGAGAACTAAAAAATTTGTGTATAAAAATTCTACTCCTCCAGGCTATTCAAGACATCCCGACTTATGCAAAAACTATCAAAGAATTATGTATGAAAAAGCCAAAGAGGAAAATAAAAACAAATCCAACTGTCCATGTAGTCAGTACCTTATGTGACTTACTATTAGGAAGAGAAGCACCTGTAAAATATGAGGACCCACAAATTCCTATAGTCATGGTGAAAATCAATGGATGCTCCTTCACCAATGCCTTATTTGATTTAGGAGCTGCAATAAATATTCTTACAACCACCACTTTTCAAAAACTTGGGATGACATCATTAGACCCAACCACAATCTTAATGTAGTTGGCTGACCGATTGGTAGTCAGACCAGAAGGCACATTACATGATGTAATGGTGTCTGGAGACTCCTAGGAATACCCTGCAGACTTTCTGATCATCAATCCTAGAAACCGACTGGATGGACACCCCTTAATTCTAGGTAGACTTTGGCTAGCAATTGCTCACACTTACATTGGCTGTCAATAAGGCAGCATGACCATCGCAAGAGGAAGCGATGTAAAGAATCTAGCCTTATATCTTCTAGCCCAGCCAAGTTTAACAATAATCAAAACAAAAAAAAACTTGTATCATACCTAACTGAAAACATTAGATCACCACTAACGATAGAAGATGCCCTCGAATTTAAACACCAAATAGAGGAAGACATCATTAACAACATCATTAACCAACTAGAAACTAGAACCCATCTAAAATGTCACATGATCAAAGCAGCATTTGATAATGAAAAAGAAAAAGATCCTCTAAATGATACTCATGATCAATCAATAGCAACCACCTCTGTTTATAACAGCAAAACCATAGAAATTGAGCTAGCAAAAACTTTGAACATTAACAAAAACCTAGCTGCTGAACAAGAAGAAAAGTTAGTTCCACTCCTCATAAAATATAAAGAAGCCTTTGCATGGGATTACCAGACATGAAAGGAATTGATCCCCAGTTGCATACGCACCACATCTATACAGAAAATGATGCTAGACCCATTTGCCAAACCCAACGGAGATTAAATCCTCATCTTAAGGATATTGTGAAAGGTAATTGCAAAAAATTTTAGATGTAAATTTTATCTACCCAATATCTGATAGCAAGTGGGTCTGTCCATTAGTAGTGGTGCCAAAAAATAATGGAAAGTGGCGAATATGTGTTGACTATAGAGAACTAAATAAAGCAACCTAGAAAGACCACATCCCTCTTCCATTCATTGATAAGGTCTTGGAAACTTTAGCAGGAAAGAAATTCTTTCCTTTCCTAGATGGCTTCAGTGGATACAATCAGATCCAGATTGCCCCTCAAGATTAGGATAAAACTACCTTTACCTATCCTTGGGGAACATTTGCTTACAGGGTCTTACCCTTTGGGCTATGCAGTGCACCTGCCACATTTCAGAGGGTTGTACCCAACATTTTTTCAGATTTGATAAATGAAGGGCACAAAGTATATATGGATGACTTCACACCTAATGGGGATGACTTTAAGCCAGCATTACAAACATTAGAAAAAGTGTTGCAAAGATGCATTGCCACTAGGCTCTGTTTGAGCCATGAAAAGTGTCATATGATGATGACCGAGGGACTCATCTTAGGTCACTATATCTCAGCAGCTGGAATACAGGTAGATCTGGCTAAAATTCAGATAATTTTGTTAATACCTACCCCTACAACACAAACAGAGGTACACAGTTTTTTGGGATTTTCTGGTTATTATAGAAGATTTATAAAGAATTTTTCTCAGATTACTGCACCTTTATATGCACTAACAGGAAATATTGATTCCATTTGGACAGAAAAGTGTGACTGTGCTTTTGAGGATCTAAAAAGGCTTGTTTCAACATCCCCAATGCTAAGGAGCACAAACTGGGATTTGCCAATCCAGATTTCATCTGATGCTTCAGACACAGCAATCGGAGCAGTTCTTGGAGAGGAGGAAGATAAAAATCTATATGAAATATATTATATCAACAAAAATCTATCTCCTACTGAATTAAACTATATTGTGACTGAAAAAATAATTTTTAGCTGTAATATATGCTGTAAATAAATTTAGACATTATATAACTAGATATCGTGTAGTTTTATATACAGATCACTCTGCCATTAAGTATTTAGAAAATAAACCTATTACAAATGGAAGAGTGAAAAGATGGTTGATTCTCTTGCAGGAATTTGACATCACAATTAAGGATCGACTTGGAAAAGAAAACCCTGTAGCTGATTTTCTCTCACGAATGCCAAAGCCAGCGGATGCAGCAGCAGTTGGGGATCAATTTCCTGATGAACATTTATTTTTTGTTACTTTCAGAACACCGTGGTATGTGGATGTTGCAAATTACTTAGCAGTAGGCAAATTACCCAAGCACCTAATTCCTAATGAAAGAAAACAAATAGTGCAGCGCAGTACCCAATTCTCTTGGATCAGGGGCTACTTATTCCATATGGGAGAAAATATTCACATCAGAAGATGCGTCTGGGAAGATGAAATGTTTGACATTCTAAAAGCATGCTACGATGGGCCGTGTTGTGGACATTTTGTAGACTGCAGAACCAGCCACAATGTCTTACAAACAAGCCATTACTGGCCCACTATCTTTAAAGATGCTAAAAAGTTTGTTCAAGCCTGTGATAGCTGCCAGAGGGCAAGACGCCCTGGACAATATGATGAGATGCTTCTGAACCTGCAATTAGTAATAGAGCCTTTTTAGTGGTGGGCGCTAGATTTTATTAGTCCTATTAACCCATCATCCAATCGAAAACCATACATACTGGTTGCAATAGAGTATGTTACTAAATGGGTTGAAGCAGAGGTGCTGCCAAGAGCTATAGAGGACTTATTAATACATTTTCTTTTCCAATTATTTGTGTGATATGGCCTTCCAAGAGACATAATTACAGATGGAGGACCACAATTCGTAGGTAACAAGATTGCCGCAACATTGAGAAATTACCATATTCTTCACAAAATTACAACTCCATACCACCCACAGGAAAATGGCCAAGTAGAAAAATACCAATAATGTAATTGAGGCAATACTTACAAAAACAGTTGCATCACACAGACATGACTGGGCTTCAAGATTTCCAGAAGCCCTATGGGCATACTGCACAACATGGAGAAACACCACAGGATATTCACCACATCAATCAGTATTTGGTAAGGAACCCATATTTCCAATCGGATTCGAGATTCAAATATTAAGAACAGTGCAGGAGGTGGGTTTGAATTTAAATGAAGCTCAGACCAATATATTACAACAAATCAATGAATTAGATGAAATAAGGCTCTCAGCTCTCCAACACACTGCATTAATTCAACAGTAGAGGGCGAAATGGCACGATTTCCTTATTAAAAAGAAAATCTTCCACGAAGGAGACTGGGCACTCCTATACGATTGAAGGTTCTAGGATTTCCCCAGAAAACTCCAGACTAGATGGCTAGGACCTTATGAGATACAAAAGGTGCATGATAATGGAACCATTACATTGACAACTATTGATGGATCTAGATATTCTTTCAAAGCAAATGGTCATCGAGTGCGACTTCATCACAGACCACTTACTAGGGAGTCCTTTTACCAACAGTTATAGGAAGATTCCACCATGCAAATTCTCGTTGATGAGGTTAACCCATATTGAGCATCAATCCAGGAAACAACTCATTTATTTTTGAATTTTGTTTATAAACTTTTCTTTTTTTTAAATTTGCTTCTATAAACTATTTTTTGTACATATTTTAGTGTTGTTCCATTTAAGGAACAACCGCTATTCCTCTTAAGGAACATCAGCTGTTCCATTTAAGGAACAACATTTTTCTCTTTATTTAAGGAACAACAACCATTCCATTTAAGGAACATCAGTTTTTGCGTGATTTTTCTTTTTGTTGTTCCTCTTAAGGAATAGTTGTTGTTCGTCTTAAGGAACAACAGTCGTTCCTCTTAAGGAACAGTAGTTTGCATGTTTATATTATTGTTGTTCCTCGTAAGTAACAATTGTTGTTCCCCTTAAGGAACAACAACCGTTCCATTTAAGGAAGAACAGTTTTACGCGTGTTTATATTTTTGTTGTTCCTCTTAAGGAACAGCTATTGTTCCTCTTAAGCAAAAACTATTGTTCCTCTTAAGAAACAATAGCCATTCCGTTTAAGGAATAACAATGTTTCGTGTTTTCATTTTTGTTGTTCCTCTTAAGGAGCAACTATTGTCCCTCTTAAGGAACAACAACTGTTCCATTTAAGGAACAACAGTTCCGCGTGTGGTTTATTTTTGTTGTTTCATTTAAGGAACAACTGTTGTCCCCCTTAAGGAATAGCAACCGTTCCATTTAAGGAACAACAATCTCGCCTGTTTGTATTTTTGTTGTTCTCTTAAGGAACAACAGTTGTCCTCTTAAGGAACAACAGTTTTGAATGTTTATATTTTTACTATTCCTCTTAAGGAACAACAACCATTTCATTTAAGGAACAACAGTTCTCCATTTTTGTATGTTGTTTTTCCTCTTAAGGAACAACTACTATTCCTCTTAAGGAATAGCAGCTGTTCCATTTAAGGAACAACAATCCCAGTTACATTTGTTTGCACTATTCTGTTTAAGGAATAGTTTTTGTTCCCTTTAAAAGGAACATCAGTTATTCCATCTAAGGAATAACAGTTTGGTATGCGCATGCTTTACAATGTTCCATTTAAGGACATTTGTTGTTCCTCCTAAGGAACAATAGTTTCATCATTTGTTTTGCTTGTTGTTGTTCCTTTTAAGGAACAGCGGTTTCGCTTCGGTTTGTTTTTATGTTGTTCCATCGAAGGATCAGCACTTTCACTTTCGTATGTTTTACTTGTTTTTCCTCTTAAGGAATAGTTATTGCTCCTCTTAGGGAATAGTTGTTGCTCCTCTTAAGGCACAACATTTTCGTGTGCAATTTTTTTATCTTTCTGCCATTCCTCTTAAGGAATAGCTCTTTTGCGTGCAGTTGTTTTTTTGTTGTTCCTCTTAAGGAACAATAGCCATTCCATTTAAGGAACAACACCCTTTTTTGAGTGCATTTTTTTGTGAATAATGTTTCACTTTTCATGATCCTTTGAAAGCAAGAATACAAATATATGCAAGGATACAAAATTAGAGGTTACTGGAATAAGCAAATCAAAGAAAAATTATCATCTTTAATGAGATTGCTTTGTATTGATTACAAAAAGGGAAAGAAACAACTATCTATATTACTTTGTTGTCCTTATCTTCACTAGAACTCAAATTGATTGATTACTTGCATCATGTTGGTTCTTCCCTAATTCTCATAATTTGCTTTGATTATTAATTAGTAAATAAGAATAAGGGCATATTTTCTTCTATTGATATGTTTAGACTTCTTCCACCATCCCTACTTTTAAGGAGTGTTGAGCCATCCTCTATATATAAATAGGAAGTACTATATAAAAGAAAAGAAAAAAAAGAGGAAAGAACATATATATATATCTAATATATAATATTATATATATATATTATATTAATATATCTATATATATATGCATATACATATATACATATAACATATACATACATATATATATATATTATATATATATATATATTATATATATTATATATATATATATATTATTTATATATGTAATATGTATATATACATATACATACATATACATACATATACTTATACATACATATATACATACATATATATATATAATTATATATTATATATATATTATATATATTTCTAATAATTCTATGATTTGTCAGATGGAGGATAAGTGGTCTCATCATGAGCCAACCTACCATGATCATAAGGAAGTAGTGAAGTGGCATTCCCATTATGGGAACCACACCAGGGATATGATCCAATGGACAAATCAGAAAAATAAAATTCCTTGGAATACGAGCTCTCATCACGAGCCAGCCTGTCCACCTTTCACTCCTTTCCAGTGAATGGCATTATGATCCACCTGGTTACCAAGCTAGCACAATGGCCTCCATCCTGACATCACAAGGCACTTTCCTAGGCATACATAAAGGATTATAGTTCCAAAGGGTGAAAAAGCAACTTGTTCAAGGTTATAAACACATGTGGGCAACAGAGCTCTGCTGATGGTTTTGGAGTCATATGTTTCAAACATCAATAGTAATTATAAACCCTTTTCTTATTTCTTTATCTATATTTCAAAAGAGATTATGTTCCCAATTCCTTTTGAACCTTTTATGCATGAAACATCGTTTAAAAAATAAATCATAATGGTTTAAGTGGAATAATGACTGCATAGCATCTTACATACGTCAGTTGTCCTTTTCCCTTTTTCGCATCACTCCATAGCATCTCCATATTTATTCATAATTTCCATTCTAATGCATTGATTTCAGCAACTTGATATTTTTGTGATCTTGTCATAAATATGTACGCCTTGCCATTTTTTCACCATGGTATGATTTTCGTCAGTACATCATTCCTCCATTTAACCAGTTGAAGGCGACCTGTGTCATTCTTTATTTGGTTGTACTAGGTTGCATGATATCCCATAATACAAGTTTTAATAGTATCTATGTTAAAAAAAGGTACTATGTGATATTTATAGTTTGTTATTCCATTGTTAGCTCTATGCATTGTTGAGTAAAAATAACAATGTGCATAATTCAGAAAAAATGGGAGGACGATCAGTACGTAGCAAGCCACAGACACTAGTAGTTTCTGATGCTGCATAAGAAATTCTAGTAAGGACTAGATGGATCGCATATTTTACATGACTGCAGCAACCCAATGAAACCGTGGCTATTGAATTTTTACAGAATTTGTAGGATGATCATTCTGTAGTAAGAGGAACATGAATAGTAGTGATGGATACAGTAATAACTGAGGTATCTAGACTACCAGCAGTTGGAGCCATATGGACACACAAAAAATTGAGGCTTCAAGAAGCGATGGTTGTCTTTCAGGATGAGGGACAGAACTTGATTGTCAAAGGTAAAGGAGTCCAGCCTTAATCACTGGGAGAACCATGGACAGAGCTGCCTAGAGTAGTTCAGAGCTACATTACATGCGATGAAAAAAAGGATGTGGTAAGACCACGCCACCTTAAATTACTAGTAATTTTAAAACATAAATGTTCTGTAAACTTGCCTGCATATTTGAATTTTTTTTTTGCATGACGCTGCTCAAAGCATAAATAAATCCTGACATATAGATATGGTTGTAAGTCATCATTGTCTAATTCAGTTGATAGTAAGCTACAATCTTGTCCAACAGCAAACCAGTTGGGAAGAATTAGTGTTTGTTATAGACGGGGGATTAGCCTTACCTGCCCAAAAATGAAAAAGGACCACCAACACAGCAAACAGACCAAAAAAATGTAGACACTCTTCCAGATTGAGAACAAGCATGGGAACAACTAAAAACCTCTAGGGTAGCAGCAGCCAACCCTTAGAATTATCTAGCCCTAAAAATGAGCAACCCTTACAGCTAGAAGGAAGAGACAACCAAGAATCAAAACTTGAGGAGGAAATAGAACATACTAGTGAAGAAGAGAGGGATGAAGTAGTACTTCCCCTAACTCCCAGCACAAGTCCACCACAAGACCCATTATATGAGGTGGAATTGGCCTAGATTTTGGCCAATATGAGTGAATATATTCAGCTCGAAAGTCCGCTCAATGTCTATGTTGAAGCAGCAAAATCAGAAGAAAACTCTGCCCATAATAGGAGTATATCAAAAGAAATAGTTGGTGAAGTAGAAACAAGGGCAGAAATCACTCAGGAAAAGGTAGACCAAACTAGGGTTACCTCTCCAGAAGAACCTAGTCAATTCGATGTAAACACAGAAGATGTGGGCCAAACAGAGGAAATGGAAACTAGTTAGGGCAAAGACACAGCCCTTGGAGAACAAAACCCAACTGAGCAACCAAGCTAAGTAAGAGCATAAATGATTAGTGAAATAGCTATTCCTGCTGAGAAGAAGAAAAGTGAAATTAAGAGGTTGTGAAAGGAATAGCAGAAGCTGCAGAACTTAGTGAAAAGACTTAGAGAAAAGATAAGAATATTAAAAAGGAGAAAAATTGCAAGTGGAACCCCGAAAATGGTGAATGCAGCCATTCAAACTGAATTCCATGATAGAAGGGCTACGAAGACTCAAACCGAGCCCATACTCATTCAAAACAATAAGGAATAGCATGCAACTATTACAGAAGTGGTTGCCCAAACAGAGACTGCACATTTCTGCAATATAGTTGTTCAAACGAAGGCAATACCCTCCAACAGTGTGGACGCCCAGACATATATCCAAGCCAAAGATGTTTTGATAGGCAGTGATCCTGGTATAAAAAATCTTCAAGAGAAGTTGGCACAGGCTCAGTTGACCATAGGAAAGCTTGAGGAAGAGACTATTCCCCAACAAAGGTACCAAGAATTATAGAGGCAATTGTGGAATATCAACGCGTCAGAAAGTGAAGCCTTCGAGAAATGTCAGAGGGCAGAAGAAAAATCTGAAAAGATAAATAACAGACTGGAAATAGTCATGTGTCAGATGGATACTCTCTGTTCCCTTTACACAAATGTTTTAGCATGTAGGTTCCCTGCTAAGAAATATACTTTATTTTGATTAGAAAGGTATTTACAGTTAAAAATTAAGGCTATTAGGGTAGGGAAACCCATAGAATTAAAAACTCTTGAGGATTTTGTAAATTTCTGTAAACACCATGGAGTAAAAGTTCAACGATTACTCTGCGAGTTTTATTTTCATAATTTTATATTGGAAGAAGAAATGTAGAATAACCCTAGCCCTTTTGTGGGTGATGTATAGTTTCAAGGCGTTCATTTCATTTGCTTTTAACCTGTTGAAGTGGTTCAAGCCCATAACACTTTCTAGAGCCAAGAAAATGGGTTGGACCTTTGGGTCAGGAGTGAACTGAAAAGCCCATTACAAGTGCTGACCAAACATAAGAGTCTAATGCAAAGGGAAGGAGTAATCTAGACCTTGGGACCCATCCACAAAGGAATTGTCCAGCAAGGGGTAGATTGTTTTCTCTCTATCAAAGACAATTCCTTGGCAGCAGCTAAATTCAAATGGAAAACTTCCAATCGTAATGTACAGGACAGGGAACCATTTAACTATAAAAACTTTAAATTAGTTGCAGATCGCTCGTTTACTTATAGCAACCTCATATTGAGGGAAGGACCATATTGGCTAGGCTATCGATTTCGTAGTCCTATTGTTTAGTATCTTGCAAAAGGGTATAAAGCTATATATGAATTACCTGAAGGACAGACATGGAACATCTTTGAAATTTTCACAAAAAATCATGGTTTTAGACCACCTCATGACATCCCTTCTCCGGCCTATTCTTTGACTACTTTGCACAGAAACTACATGGTTTTCATGAGGGCATGAAAAAGGGTAAGCAAGGGAGTGTGTTGAGCTATGGAAAAGGTATGAATTTGACATTTATTTCATCATCCTTTCCTTTAATTATATCCCCTTTATATTCTAAAGATATTCATATATCAAGGGATTATAGTAAAGACTAGGGAACTATTTATTTTACAATTTAGCTAATGATTGTCTTTTCTAATGCAAGAAAAAGATGAAATGGGAAAATTACCATTCCCTACCTGAGAGAAGGAAAAAGACAAAGTAGAGTAGTTGTTGTTCCCTCATCGGGAAGCAGCATATAGGAAACAAGCCAAGGATGGAGCCTGCAGTTATGGATAAGAGTAGAGAAGATCATAGCATCAGCGCAAAAGAAAAAGAGCTAACTAAAGATTGAATATTGAGCGTATCTCTCAGGATCTCTTGATCCTGAGGGATCGATGTTACTATTCTATCCGCTGTTACTATTTTATCCACCTGGCCATTATAAAAGGGACAACAATTGTAAAGAATAGGGGGAGATTATTTAGAAATTAATTTTTTATTTTTACTTTCATCATCGACTCTCGTTGTTTAAACAGAGTACGAACTGGCTGTAACCATTTTGCATATGATTAATATATAACACAGTTGGTGTTCCTTCTTTCATATGGAAGTAATCTGGTGGTGTTCACTAGCAGCTAAGGGCCTGGCCCTGGTGGATTCACTTGCTGTTCTTGTATCATTCCTTTACGATTTTTGTTGTGTGATGGTTAGGTTTCATTTCTATCTATTGTAGTCACATCGCTTTACTGTTTCGTATTTCCAGACTTAATGAATTGATCTGTTTTATATGTTGCAATTGAATTGTGTCACTATTCATTTCCCTTATAACAAGATCATTGCTTTTTGCAAGTATATTGTTGTGTTGTTCATTTTACTTACAGAGCTTCATTGTTCATTTCAGTAACTTAGCTTTGCTATTCATTGTAGTGACATAAGTTTTGCTATTCATTTCTATTTTATAGCATTTCTACTGATTTACTTTCTGCAATCATTTAGGTTTTGCCTTTTAGCATTCTTACAGTTAGCATAATTAAATCATTTCGATTAGTTGCAGTAGAAATATTGATTTAATTCATTGCCATTTCCAATTGGTTATTTAGTCTGGTGTGTGTGAGATCAACAACTATAAAAAACATTGGCTATTACTGACAAAGCTCTCGAATTGAGGATCTTATTTATGCTTGATTTAGTTTACATCAGTTAAAAAAGGATTGAGTTATTGCTACTGTATCCTTGACTGATAATTGTTGTTACTTTGTCAAATAAATGATTTAGTTTCAAAGCAATGAGGTTCCTTTAATTACAAGTGAGTTTTATTTAATGCATCTATTTACTCTTGTATTTGAAAGCACTATACTGCAATTTTGAAACATTACTCTTGAGTAAATAGATGCCATAAACTGTGTACACTCTTGAATTAGAAAATCTTGCTTGGATTGATAACTAATGTGAAGATAATTAGGAGTTAAAAAGACACCTTTTATACCTCAACACCAGCATTAGCTCTCGTTAATAGCCAACCTAAAAACTAGAAACCGGGGACGGATATGTTCCAAAATATTGGAAGAACAACCTCAAACTCTACAGAAGTAGCAGAGGGCTTAATGTTGTTCTACTAAGATTCCCATTGCTCAGATCCTTACAAGTAAAAGAAATCATAAGAATCCCACATCTATTAACAATCTAAGCTTAATTCATTATGAAAATCCAAAAGGGTACATGTCCAAATTCTGGATCCAAAAGAGCAAAAAGAAAAATTCTGGCAAATTAGCCAAACTACAACTGAATAAAATTTCACCAATCTCTGCATCATGGTGAATCAAAACTAGCTCATTCATCTTGTGAGAACCTGCAATCATACCAACGCTAGCCTCCATTGTGTGACTCTCGGGTTAATCTCCTAATCTTAATGCTTTTTTTTTATGAAATATGATGTAATGTTTCAAAAAAATTGTAGGGGTGGGCAGAACCCATATCCACATTGCGCTCAACACCCCCTCTCTACACCAAACTGTGCATAACCCTGAGATCCCTTCTATTGCTAATACCACTTCATAAAATGAACCAAAAATATGTCTGACACTTCTTGTGAATTAGAAAAAAAAGTTTAAAAGCCCATAAAATTTAGGCTCTTCGCTCGTGGGTCCACAAATACAGCTCATTAATGATTTTATATATGATTTTTGAGATTAATTATAACTTTAATTTACATGTTTTAAGAAAAAATATAGATTAATAAATTTGTTAAATTAGCATATTAAAAAAATTAAAAATACATGTTTTTTTTAATTCTAAATTATGATTATAGTTAATATTTGAAAAGTTAACTCATTTGAATTTTATGAATTAAATCATAATTTTGATTAATATGGGATAATTATACATATAAAAAAAGTCATGCTTTTGCTTTTTTTCAATCATGCTTTTACTAAATTTGTTATATTTTCAATCATGTTTTTACCAAACATGTAATATTTGTAATTGAATTTTGATTAGTGTGTGATAATTATACGTTTAATCTTTTTCAAAAGTAAACCATACTTCAATTTTTATTTTCAATCAAGTTTTTACCAAACCTTCCATATTTTCAATTATGTTTTTAGCAAACATCTCATATTTGTATTTGAGATTTATTGGCAAACACATTTTTGAGTTTAGCTCATAGCCCTAACTAATGTTTTATATTTTCATGTACAAACTTCTTGTAAAGTTGTGAACACCTTATCCCATTAATTTTAGGTTGTAATTTTAGTTAGCACACTCTAGTTGTGTATTAAACATTTTAAGGGTATACACATTATCTTCTTCATTTTAGACCATAACGATCATTAGTATGTAAAAATTACCTAAAAACATATTAATAAGTCAAAAACCCATGCTAAAAACACTTATCATAATCCTGTTTTAGGTTACAACCCTAGCCAACACATTCATATTGAATATAAAACATCTTTGTAAATTTATATCAAAAATCTTAATTAATATAAAAAATTTATAAAACTTCATTATTAAAACAATTATAATAGTTTTTTATTTTTAAGTCACAACCCTAACCAACACATTAGAATGGCATATAAAATGTCATTATAAATTCATTAGCAAAATAGGTGGAGATGATAATATCCCAGTGTGCCAATTACTAGGTCGTTCTACTAGGAGACAATGATATTTGAAATCAAGACCCCTTCCTAAATAAAGTAATGTTTAACTAATTGAGCTAGTGCCAATCGTAAGACAATAGAATAAGGACTCGGCCAATTGAGTTAACCCTCAAGATTAACCAAGTGGTTAAGAGGGGACATTTACTCCCTCTCCACCTAAGTTTAGTTCCTTGAAATGACATGTTAAGCATGTTGTGATGAGGTTAGAGAAATAGGCGGCCCTAGGGAGTTACTCTGTTTGTGGTCAATATGACACATCTCAACTATTGCTATGTCATATATTCCTGGTATATTCGTCTTATAGGTAGATCAGATATACTCTTAGTGGTATAGTGGCAGTTGGAAGGTTTAATCCTAGAGCTAGCCTAGATCACACCAACGAGTTACCGATTCACCATGGTAAAAAAGAAAAAAAAGCATCATCATTATGAATTACCCTCGATCGAGGTGAGAGTTGAGAGGACGAGCACGGTGGGATTTGCACCACCACCACACAATTATTCAAGGTACAGTGAGGGTGGTGGCATGGCCACTCTCATACAAACCTTAACACGCATAAGATGTCAAGGAAATTAAGTCACTTAGGGAGAGGGTATTATGTGTATTTGGATTTGAATCTGTTCAGACTTGTAGCAACTGGAAAACTTATATCCTCTATGGGCTCTCGGTGGCATAAGCATCTCTCTAAGGAAGTTCTCAGAAATGGAAGTTCCACCGAGGCCAAGGAAGTTGAAGATGTGACACCTCCTCTCCTTCTCAGTCCTTCCTTGTATGTTCAGATTGACTTCCCTATGAATTCAATCCTTTCTCTGATATATATGTTTTGTATATGGTTGTGGATGGTCGGTCTAGACACAACATTATGGACTAATGTAGATTTTAGTCCTCCTATCAATGGATGGGATGGGGTTTACCCTTTTTCCTACATATCAGGGGTCGGTATCCTCTCGACAGGAAACCCTTGACTGATTTTACTAATCCAGACTACCTAGAACCTTGGAAACCTTAGGATATGGATAACTCCTAATTTTCTTTATGGAAGACAAGATAGAGCCTTACGTTTCTAACTCTACTTCCATGCAATTTATGAGAAAGGAAATTTGTGACTGGTTTATGGGTGATATTTCTTATTCTTATGAGGAATTCATGCGCCAGACATAAAAGAACCTTCAAGATAATTGGGATGGGTTCATAATTCAAATCCATGAAGATAATGAGGATATGTTCCTTATAGTGAGGTTTAATGGTTTTCTTTGTCATGTTGATGTTCCTGTAGACCCTCCAAGCTCCTTAATTAGACTGACTTGTGGGCTCATCCATCCTGGGCGTCCTCCGGATCAATTTTTTTTTGTTCACATTGCGAGACATGTAAGTCAGAGCCCCGCCTTATTGGTACATTTTAATTCTCCATACAAAAATAATTAATCGAAGTTCATGGCTCGCCCAACCACACAGTGAGGTCGTACTCATAATGCAAGTCAGGGCCAAGGTCAAGACCGAGGCCATGGCAGTGGCAAATATTATGCTAACAGAGGTCAAGGAAATGGGACTAGAACTTGATTCATATTATCAACTTCCAAAGCATACATAATTAATACCCACCCTCGTGCCCACCAGACGATTGATGAATGGGAAGTAAAGGTTGTTAACCAGGTCAACAACTAGTCTTGGAGGAGTTGGGGGACATGATTCCAGACCCGGCCCATACCGATGGTCGCTACTCTTAGTACCAAAAACCTTTATTTGTATTTTGGTTGGTGAAGACCCTTCTAGTGAAGGCTTTAGTAATGAGTATTACAAGCATTTGAGGTCCTATAAATGAAATTCAAGAAATTCGTAAGGAATTTTAGTTAATTCAACATGAAATCCAAAAACAAAATTCTTTCCTTGCATGCATAGAGAAACATATCCCCTGCTTCCCTCAAACTAAGTTGTCGGGCTCTAACACCAAAGACCTGACACTAGTTAAATCTTTTCATGGTTAGCTTGCGCATTATATGAGTATGGTTATTTTGTTGTTTCAGTATAGTTTCAGTAATGATTAAAGAAATATTAATAGTATTCGACACTTACTAATACCAAAACCAAACTCATGGAGTTATGTACTCTATGGTTTGTAAAAGTATTATTACACCAAAATGTCACGACTAATCACCAACGAACTTATTTTACCAAGGTCCCTTAAGATTGTGGTAAAAACTTAGCGGGAAGAATTAAAGTGGAACTTCAAAGTTTAATTTGTTTTATTGTGACTAGGTTAGGTAAGAGGTGCCATCTAAGATCCTGACAACAATATCAACGTACTTGACCGAACAACTATCTCTTTCACTAGGTTTTCCAATCGAGGCCCTAAATTTCGTGGAGGCTTGTTTAAACCCTAGTAGTCCATTACAACATTTTGTACCTGTCATCATCGACTCTAAGGTTTAGAGGAAGATATTGTTGCAGCAGTAGCTTAAGAGATGACCATAGCAAGGAACCAAAGGGTTTCAAGAAACAAAGAATTGATACCCAGTAACATATTTAATTATATATATCTAGTTCCCACATATGAAAAATCGCAATCTAAAGACTAAAAAAAATAATAATAATATTTGATACCGAAAAAATTCAAAAAACCAAACTCATGGAGTTATGTACTCTATGGTACATACAAGTATTATTACACTAGAATGTTACGACTAATAACCAATAGAAATATTTGACCAAGGTCCCTTAAGATTGTGGTAAAAACTTAGTGAGAAGAATTAAAGTGGAACTTCAAAGTTTAATTTTTTTACTATGACTAGGTTAGGTGTGATTAGGTTAGGTAGGAGGTGCCATCTGGATCCAGACAACAATATCGATGGATTTAACCAAACAGTTATATCTTTCACCAGCTTTCTTGATTGAGGCCCTCAATTTCGTCAAGGCCTACTTAAACCCTAGAAACCCATTACAAACTTTCAAATGTGTCAGCATCAACTCTAATGTTTAGAGCCTTCAGGAAAAAATAGTGGTCTTTGTCCAAGAACTGCAAATTTTGGGGGCATTTTCGGGGAACGTGGATGGTCAGCAGAAGATCTATCAATAGTTCAGCAAGGAAAGGCTCAAATCTCTCCCAATTCCATTGTTTGCTCATTAGGTTTTCCCTCTTGTTTCGGTCATGGCATAGGGCATGAAGGAAGATCACCAAACCTAGGTCTTCCCTGCACTGAGGATCTATCGAGGGTAAACCCTCAAGACACAACCATGGCCTTTGAAGATGCTTCGACGATCGGCTAAAAGAAGAAGGCAAGGGAGATAAAATACCCCAAGGTAAAATATAGGAACTAAGAATTAGTACTAGGGGAGGCTATTAGATTAGATGAAGTCATGTCTATATTTGAAAGGATTTTGGTGAGAAGAATTAGAGGGAGGCACTACTATGTAACGCGTCTAAGGAGTTGGGTGTAGGAGAATTGGGAACACATTCTAGATGTGCTTCCATCTGTATGAACCATGCTCAAAGGATGGTTTTCTTTCAAATTTAATAAAGAGGGAGATGTCAATTGGGTTCTCTCACATTACTGGAACATTAAAATTCCCCCTATGTATTTGAAAAGGTGGAATCCCCTCTTTGACGTTGAGTGAGAACAACTAGGTGCAGGGCCAATATGATTAAGGCTCCCCAGCCTCACCCTTCAACATTAGATGGAAGATGGCTTTCAGTGTATAAGGGATGATCTAGATACTTATGTTTACTTCGACATATTATACTTTGAGACGAGGTAAATGTCTTATGCTAGGGTCGTTGTCTATCTCGACACCAGGGATGGATTAGTGGCAAACCTGATACTCCACTACCTAGGATATGTGTGGAACAAAATATTGGATTATGAAGGGAAATCATTTTGATGTCGATGCTACCACAAAGCCAACCATGTTTACAAAGAATGCCCCATGTTAGAATATATAAATATTTGATATATAACTAAGGATTAATACAAAACATGACACAAAGTAATCCTTAAAGGACATGATACAAAGTAACCCACCCCTGTGCATTTTTCCTACAGCATATCACCCATAACTAGCTTGCCTAAGCAAAAGTGAGGACCAATTGGACTCAATGCAACAACTAGTTCATCAAATTGTCACTGAGAATGTCCAAATGAGAGAGTAGGTAGAGCAGTCATAACAACATAATAAGAAACAAAAGACATATGACCTATTCTTTATACCTGAGTAGGAAATTTTCACGTTTAAAGAGGTAAAGAATAAACTACGAGAACCAATGGATAGGCTAGATACTCTTAACATTCTCCTCAATTACTAGCTAACGAATTTGACAGTCGCCTACCATGGATTTCATATTTAAGAGGTACTTAATGAGGACTTGTGTTGTAAGGTAGAAGTATCTCAGTGATGGGAAGCTAACAATGTTCCCAACTCTCCTAGTTCTTCCTCAACCACTCTCTTGGCCATTATGATTCTCACCCAAAATAAAACAACATTTGGCCAAGTGTATAGACCCTTCCATTACCTCATATTTGATCACTGGGGTCGATGGATTATGGTTGGTGTCTATACACACAATATAGTTCCACTAGGGTGTGGCTTCACCAATGTCCACTAGGTGTTGGACCTACTGACATATCAACAAAGTCATGTTCTCCCACTTCCTCTCAACCTTAAAAACATAGTGTAGATGGACTAAAAAGAAATCAAATATAGGTTAATAAAGAAGAACTACAATTGTTGTTCTACCACCCTCCTATAGTTTTAAGGAGATTGAAGGCCCAATTCCTTATACCTAAATTCTTAGTTTTGACAGAATAACTAGCGTAGGGATTGGTTAAACTAAGTATACCCATAAATTTGGATATCAAGTGAATGAATATGAACACATAATTACGCATTCACCATGCACATAATAATGAATAACATATCCAAAGCACACTTCAAAATTCATGTGCATACATGACACCGCTTTAATTGCAAAGACACAGTGAGCATCAAAACTTCATTTACATTTACAAACACACAAGATATTGCACCATTCACAATGGAACAAGATTCATCGCACTCCATAAGGAAAAACACATAAGAAATGTACACTTATTGATTTGTGTGTTTAATGACTGAAAAATGAAGGGAGGACTTCAACTCACCACCCAATTGTTAGCCAGCCACATTTCAATCTTTCTTGCAGTTGATTACCTTGAGATGGATCCAAAGTCTAAGGGGATGCATACTAAGGGAAATTTAAACTCAAGGCTTAATGACATAACCAATAGAAGGAGGCCAAAGCTTGGTTAGTTTATCAACTGCTCAACAATAGTAAGCACCAAAGTGACTCACTCATTGAATGCAATGACAAACAAACTGCCTCTAATTGTATCAAAAAAGATTGAACGGACAGAAGTGGAATTGATGTCTAGGAAATCTTCCTAAGGAAAAATTGTTGTGTTCTTCAGAGTTGAATACACCCACGAAATGAAGAGCCCAACAAATCATTGTCTTTATACAAGATAACGTGAATGGTACGTGAAAAAACAACCTTGGTATATGCGCGAGACAGTAGTAGCCTGCAAGCTGGCAGACTTAGGGTGCACTGTAAGAGTCAATTTTGTAGTTGTTAGATAATATTTTCTTAAATTGATATGATTGTCTTAATTGTTAATTGTCTTAAATGAGTTTCTTTTTAAGTGGACATTGTCTTAAATATAAATTTGTCTTAAAATAATTGTGTCTTAAACTCTTGATGTCTTAAAATTTTTGTCTCAAATTGTGTTTGTCTTAAATATAAAGTTTCGTCTTAAAATATTTTTGTGTTAAAATATTTTTGTCTCAAACTGTTTTGTCTTAAAATATTTTTGTCTCAAACTGTTTTTATCTTGAATTTAATGTTTTGTCTTAAAATAATTGTCTTAAACTCTTTTTGTCTTAAATATGAAGTTTTGTCTTAAAATATTTTTGTCTTAAAGGTTTTTTGTCTTAAATATAAATTATTGTCTTAAAATGTTTTTGTGTCAAACTGTTTTTGTCTTACATTTTATATTTAAGACAATTCAATTGATATTAAATTTTAATGTAAAATAACTAAAATAAAAAGTGACTTTTTAAGGCAAAAGATTTCTTTTGTTTTATTACTCTTGGTGTTGTAGTGTCATAACTAGATTTAAACATTTGGAATTTCCAATAAGTAAATAAATTATATTTATATATATATTATATATTATATATATTATATATCTATATATTATATATATTATATTATATATATATATATATATTAATTTTAGTGTTGAGTTATTATATTTATCTAATAAACATTTTAAAATAATTAAATTTGTTTCAAAAGTAATTAAATATAATATACATTTTTATTATTATTATTATTAGGTTAAACATGTACCAGAAACTTTAAGAAACAACCTTTTCGCAGGGAATGCATTGCATCTCTTTACTCTCTATCCAAAACCAAATGAGCCATGATTTTAGACTTTTATTCCTAAACATTTAATTCAATTACTTACAAATATCTTATATTGATCTAATTTTAATATATTTCTCTTAAAAAATTTATATCACCACGTGCATAGTGCTTAAACAGGTCTCCAAATTGTAGTGAATACCAAGGTGGATACTCTCATCGAACAAACTGGTATTTCATTATGGTAATACTGATGCAGGAGCATACGACTCAGAGGGAAAAATCCTACACTTTCTATGTTTTTTCTAGTTAAAATAGGATAAAAATAAAACATACTATCTTTTTTTTTTTAAAGTAGGATAAAAGTAATGAATAAAACTTGCGATCTTTTCATAAGATAGACAAATGGTAAAAGCCTTAAATTACTATGTAAAAGGCTGCTTTTGTAATAGGGAAAATTATCTATTATGAATAAAAGATAGATTGGCCGCCAAGTTTGAGGAGGGGAGGCGATGCCAGAAATATTATGATGAAGCTTTGTCTCGGCATTCAAAAGAAATCAATGATATCTTGCATGTATTCATTAGTTATCTTACTGTGTATTGAGTCGTTGAATGGTTTTTTTGTCTAAGACTGTGTTTGAATTAATATGGATTGGATTTGGGAAGTTGCTGTAAGCTGGAGAATTTCTGCAGCTCTTAGCATGAGCGCAATTGATTGCATGCAATATATATAATTACTATGTATTAACGCAGCTTGGCATTAGTGGCGGTATAGGTTCAAACCTTAGCGTAAATCCCAGTTAAAAGAATTATAAAACTTGATATGTTGTCTACGCATGGCGGTTCTCCTTATTAATTTGGTCGAATGTAGTGTTATATGCGTGGCTGCATATGCGTGGTTATTTTCTTATGTTCTTTTGGGCGAAGTTCAAACTACAGTTAAAAAAAAATGGCGCTGTATAGCTGTTAGCGTAGAACAATATTCTAAATTTCTTGTGGTGACCGGGTTCCTCACAACGAATGGAAAGAAACAGCATGCGCTCTACTGGCAGAGCGTTCTATTAATTATTTATACTCTAAATACTGTTCGGTATTGCCCATTTCATAACTGATTCAGTTTGTTCGAATGGTCTGAGCTCAGCGGGGTTGGTTCGTTGGTATTTAAAACATCATTGTATTAAAATGAGATCTATTGAATTGTTGTTGCATAGTTTGTTGCGTAAATCCTTCCTTTGAAAGATCAAAATAATCATAGATGTATAGTTCCCTTGTAAAGGCTGTAAAATTTTTAAATTTTCTGCCTTTGATTATAAATTAGAAAGGTTGTGACTTGTTGAAAAGAAATGAAGCTATCAGTTTAATGACTAATACGCTTGAAGAAAATACAAGGGAAAGAGAGGCGGTTATTGAGGAGATTGCGGCCAAATTGGAGAGACTATCTTTAACGTTTGCACCCTCGCCATCATTAGTGGTATCAGAGCCATCAACTGACATAGAATTGAATCTCAGGAGCAGGAGAAGGATGGATTTCAAAGTTGGAAGAGGACGAGGACGTGGTGGAAGAGGACGGCCTGTTGCGAATGCTGAAATAATGGAAAGCATAGAAGAGTTGCGAGCTAGATTGGATGTGTTAACTTCAGACAGAAACATAGATGATGGAGATGTCAGTGAACCCAAAGTTGAAGCTACAGAGGAAGAAGCTATACAGGTTACTCCTGAGATGAGGTTCTTTTAGTCAGTGTTGAAATCCATAGCCAGGCCATGGAACCAATTACTGTCGGTATACCAAGGAGGACTGAATCCAGAAGAATTGATCGACTGGATCAATAGCATGGAGAAATTCTTTGATTATGAAGAAACGGAAGATGAGAAGAAAGTAAATTTTGCTATCACCAAATTAAGAGGCCATGCAGCGCTCTGGTGGGATGGTGTGCAGGCGAAAAGGAGGAGACTTGGTAAGCAGCCAATCAAGAATTGGAGCAGAATGGTAGCAAAGTTCAAAGGTAAGTTTTTTCCCAGTAATTATCAGCAGACATTGTTTAGAAAAATGCAAAATCTTAGACAAAGAGCTTTGACAGTAAAAGAATACATAGAAGAGTTCTATAAGGTGAGCATAAGAGCAGGAGAAGCCCAAGACACAGATGAGAAGGTGGCTAGATATATGAATGGCCTCAGGATGGACATTCAGGATGAGATAAGTCTGTTGTCTCCTAAAACAGTAGAGGAAGCTTATCAGATAGCACTAAAAGCTGAGGAAAAACTCATGAGGAAGCAGTCTGCTAGAGGAAGAGGGACTTTCAGAGGAAAAGAAATTCATGGTGGTAGTGGAAGATCTACATCACCTAAAGCAGGAGCTAGTAGTAGCTCAACCTAGCATGCACCCACAGGAGGTGATGCAAGAGGCAAAGGGAGTTTTTCTAGAGGAAGAGGAGGCAGAGAAATAAGATGTTACAGATGTAATAAGTTGGGACATAGAGCTTTTGAGTGTCCAGAGAATGCAGAAATAAAGCAGAGGAATGCAATTGTTACTCTAGTTGAGGGAGAGGCACCAGTGGCAGCAGTAACAGAAGAAGTAAATACACCAGAAAGAGGAGAATCTCTAGTAGTTAATAAAGTTTTTCTTAAACCAGCAAAAGAGATGGCTGAACCGCCACAAAGGAAGACTTTATTCAGGACAGTGTGCAAAGTCTAAGGGAAATGTTGCCAGATGATCATTGATAGTGGCAGCACTGATAATTTGGTCTCTACAGAAGTAGTGGAGAAATTGAAGCTGAAGACAATGAAGCATCCAACACCTTATAAAGTGTCATGGTTAAAAAAGGGACATCAATTGCTGGTAAGTGAACAGTGTGAAGTGGACTTTCAAGTGGGCAAGTACAAAGATAAAATTGTTTGTGATGTGATGCCTATGGACGTGTGTCACATATTGCTTGGAAGACCTTGGCAATATGACAGAGGAGCCATACATGATGGGAAGAGAAACACCTACAAGTTTGGAAAGGATGGTGTCAATCATACATTGTTTCCTTTGCAGGAAGAAGATGTACCGGGACAGAAGACTGATTCAAAAACTCTGTTACTTGGAGGAAAGGAATACTTGGAGCAGATGATGGATGTATAGTTGAGACAGGAAGGACTCAGAGCAGCTGAGTTGGAAGAGGAGGTTTCCATTGGTGAAATAGAGGAGAAGATCATTGATGATTTCTTGAGTTATTGGGCAAATCCAGATCAGCGGGATAATGTGAACTCTTGTGTTTTTATAGCTGACAGTTGTGATGTGATTACAGGTTTTGAGGATGCACAATCTTGTGAAACTATCACAAGCATGGAAAAGAATCTATCGGGAGATAAGTACTTTGAAGAAGAAAGAAGTAATGCTTTTGTTGTTACAGTACAAGAGGAAGTTCATGTGAATGAAGAAGAGGATCAGCTGGAAGAGCTGGTATCTGAACCGACAAATGAGACTGTTAAAACTTGTAGTTTTCAAACTGACAAGTTGTGCATGAATGCAGGGACTGTAAATGATGATGTTATGCTTCAACAATGCTACAAAGAAATTTCATTGTTGGAATACTTGTTGGAAAATCCAGAGTATGACAGGGAGATTGTAGTAGATGAAAGAGTTCAGTATAGTGAACGAGTGCAGAAAGATGTCATGGAAACAGATGATATGAGAAAAAGACTGGATGATAGTCTTGAGAATTCTTCAGAGGATTCTTTGGGAAGTTTGGATCAGCATACTGATGTGCTGATAGTGGAGGAGGATTCAGAATAGTGTACTGAAATGCTGGCAAAGGAGTACAAGGCACTGATGCCTTATGATTTTTGTTCTAACAAGTGTTTTGTGAATGCAGGTATTGTTGCAGAACATTTGACTCAGTTGAGTAGTCAAATGAAGGGAGAAGAAGTTTTCTGTTCCAGAAGACAAGAGGGTATGGATGATTGGGTGGCAGTCAGAACAGAAACAAGCGTAGAAGCAAGAAGTCAGCGAGTGACAGTACAAACTGAGTAAGCCGTCTTAGCTCAGCAGGCAATAAGAAATCAACAACTTGAAGAATTATTGGACAAGGAAATTGAATTAATTAGAAGAATTATGTTGAAAGTGTCTCAGAGGAAGACATCAGCAAGGAAGGGAAGCAGCATAAGCAGCAGCAAAATGAAAACAGGGACAGATTGTGAAAGTGCAGCTAGTGGAGCAAGACAGCATAAAATATGGAGACCTGGAGAAAAGCAGCAAGAAACAACAGATGATGACTTGTAGAATAAAGTGTGGGATCCTGGAATACAAGAACAAAGACTAAAACGCATGATCAGGAGATCATGATCATTTTCAACCTTGGGAGTCTGATGCAGGAGCATGCAACTCAGAGGGAAAAAGCCTACAGTTTCTATGTTTTTTCTAGTTAAAATAGGATAAAAATAAAACATGCTATCTTTTTTTTTAAAAGTAGGATAAAAGTAATGAATAAAACTTGCTATCTTTTCATAAGATAGACAAATTGTAAAAGCCTTAAATTACTATGTAAAAGGCTGCTTTTGTAATAGGGAAAATTATCCATTATGAATAAAAGATAGATTGGCCGCCAAGTTTGAGGAGGGGAGGCAATGCCAGAAATATTATGATGAAGCTTTGTCTCGACATTCAAAAGAAATCAATGATATCTTGCATGTATTAATTAGTTATCTTACTGTGTATTGAGTCGTTGAATAGTTTTTTTGTCTAAGACTCTGTTTGAATTAATATGGATTGGATTTGGGAAGTCGCTGTAAGGTGTAGAATTTCCGCAGCTCTTAACATGAGCGCAATTGATTGCATGCAATATATATAATTACTGTGTATTAACGCAGCTTGGCATTAGTGGCGGTATAGGTTCAAACCTCAGCGTAAATCCCAGTTAAAAGAATTATAAAACTTGATATGTTGTCTATGCATGGCGGTTCTCCTTATTAATTTGGTCGAACGCAGTGTTATATGCGTGGCTGCATATGCATGGTTATTTTCTTATGTTCTTTTGGGCGAAGTTCGAACTACAGTTAAAAAAAAAGAGCGTTGTATAGCTGTTAGTGCAAAACAGTATTCTAAATTTCTTGTGGTGATCGGGTTCCTCACAACGAATGGCAAGAAACAGCATGCGCTCTACTGGTAGAGCGTTCTATTAATTATTTATACTCTAAATATTGTTCGATGTTGCCCATTTCATAACTGATTCAGTTTGTTCGAATCGTCTGAGCTTAGCGGGGTTGGTTCGTTGGTATTCAAAACATCATTGTATTAAAATGAGATCTATTGAATTGTTGTTGCATAGTTTGTTGCGTAAATCCTTCCTTTAGAAGATCGAAATAATCATAGATGTATAGTTCCCTTGTAATGGCGGTGTAAAATTTTTAAATTTGCTGCCTTTGATTATAAATTAGAAAGGTTGTGACTTGTTGAAAAAAAATGAAGCTATCAGTTTAATGACTAATACGCTTGAAGAAAATACAAGGGAAAGAGAGGTAGTTATTAAGGAGATTGTAGCCAAATTGGAAAGACTATCTTTAGTGTCTGCACCCTCGCCATCAAATACTAAACACGTTAGGGTATAAAAAATCAATAGTGATAGTTATAATATGCGATATACTTTTGGAAATGTTATAATCCTAGTTTCTTATTATTTAAATTACAGGTCTTGAAAAACCTCATCAAAATTGTATAGATTTAATAATTAGATCTACCATTTTAACTTAAAGTTACAAACAATTTAATGTTAAAATGGGTAAAAATTATTAATCAAATTTTTATCTTAAGTCGGGAAAAAGGTAAACCGCAAACATATTCCAAAAATTTACCATAAAATTCACCTTCGATACAGCGTGTTATGAAATTTATAGAGTATGAAATTTATAATGTTTGTTCATTTTACTAGGAATATCTCTATATATATACACACATTATTAGTATATACACACATTATTATTGTAATGAGTAAATGACGTAACTTTTTTCTCTATATATATAGACACACATTATTAGTCTAAGTAATAAAAGAAATAACATCGGTTAGACATTATTTTGTAGTGAATTTTACCTAAAATTCTTAAGACTTTTAGGAAATATAAATTTAATTTGTTTAATTTACAAAATTTGAAAACTCCTAAAAATTTGAAAACTTCAAAAAAATATTGAACCTATAAATACATTTAAAAATGTTTTTTGAATATAAAAAATAATCATAATTTTACTAAAATAATATTGCTGTTAAAAAATGCCACTTCAAGTCACTTCCATCTATACACATATAAAACCTTATGAATATTAGTCAGGCGACAAGAGCTAACCAATCTGCCATAGGGCATTAAATACCTCTACGGTGGCCGGTTACATACAACCATGGATCTAGATAAAGTAAAAATCGATTACGGTATATGTTTTCTTGTTTATATTTGCTTAGAAGCTACTAAGACGTGAGAGAAAATAGCACAGCTTGATTTATGACATGCCTCGGCCAGAATGATCGCTAAATTTATTGTTCTCAAATAGCGATTTTCTGTGAGTCCAAGGAGATGTGACAGGTTTATTATTTTTTTATCAGTGTTATTTTAGCTGAATGAAAGCGGTATATAACTCTATTGTTGAGGAGATAGGTTAATTCTTTTGTATCAGTATTCTTTTAGCTGAATAATACTTAGATAACTAGATTGATGGAGGAGGAGGTTTTATATAAGAAGGATTGGGTGAATGGTGAATAGCTATTAGACGAATGACAGAAATTTAATATTTATTTTTAGATTTAGTTGCAAATTAAAAATTGATAGTCATTTCAAATTTAATTTAAAATTTATTCTTATCCCTGATGTTATATAAACTTTGATTATGGTATTTTTGAACATGTAATATTAAGAAATCATGGTATTCATCAGTATTGTTGTAATAAAATTTATTAAAAAATTAAGAATCATGATATTCTTTTATATGCAAGTTTTGTATGCTTCCCTTTCAAGAAACTACCATAGATAACCATCTTTTATGCATATAACCATACAACAATAACAAGGTCAACTTAACCTTTTATACATCTAAATCAGGAATTTGACACAATTGACTAGACATACAATCTTTTCAAGAGATTAATCTTTTCAAGAAAATTAACACAATAACGTTCTTTTTCTACATGCAAAAAAATACTTTATATATCACAATGACTACCCTTTTGTGCATGGAACATGTGTTTTTTCTAACAAAATTGCTCTTTCTTCAATGCACATAATCTTTTGAAAAAACAAGCATGCATTCTTGTTCTTGTACAAATATGATTCATATGCATCTTTTAAGAAAAATATATTTATTTTAATCAATTCATGCACATAACTCCTATGAAATCTTTCTGCACTCAAACACATGCAACCTTTAAATAAACAACATGGGTAATATATCAATACAGATTCGTGAAAAAACTTGAAAGAAAATTAATCTAATAAAATTCTCTTTTCAGTTTCACCAACTATGAAAATATTTGGAAAATTACTCTCTAAATTTATTTTCAAGAAAATAACTTGGATTTGTTATCATTTCATAAACCACATCCCTAAGTAATCTCCTTTCAAAAATAAGAGCATGCATCCTATCTTTTCTTGCATGAGATAGATATGCAATATTATAGATATTTTTAGGAACAAACATGATTACTTATCTTTTACTGATGTGTGTGTGTGTGTGTGTGTGTGTGTGTGTATATATATATATATATATATATATATTTCTTTGCAAAAGTTTAACATAATCCATTGTTGTTTGTGCATGGAAAAAATATATCTTTTTCAAGAAATCTAGCATAGTAGATATTAAGTTTCTACATGAGATCTAGATATATATAAGTTTTCATATTTAATCCATTTTATTAAATTCTCTAGCCCAAAATAAAATTTAAAGTCTCTCAAAGAATCGATCTCCTCTTGACATTCATATATCTCTATAGATAGATAAGATTATAGCAAGTATGAATTTGTGAAAAATAAAGAAATATCGAAGTAAGGTAGGGAGCCATAATATGAGGATATCATAATAATTAACAAGATAATCCATATAACCAAATTACCGAACTCTATCAAGAGCCTTACCACTGGATGTAATGGTGTAATTATATTCCAATAGGTGTTAAAATATGCAGTTGCGATAAAATTCCACTTTGGAAAACTCACATGATTGCAATGAATTCTTCTTTTCGAGAGGACCAAATCCGATGTAAATATCACTCAAATAGGATAAGTGAAAGTGTACTTATGAAGAAAAATGCACATGTGCATATTGATAAGGTCGGCCCGAAAGAAAAGTGGACCACCTTGAAAAGCTATAAATATAAGTTCCCTCTACCTAATTTAGACACAATGATGAGACACTCTTTTATCTTGGTATTTTTCTCAAACAGGTTTGAGGCTCATCTATGGAGGAGTAGGTTTTCTCTGAGGTGAAATTGTAGGCATAAAATAGGAAGGATTCGACTATAATTTCACTCACACAAACTCATCCATGCAACTCAAGACTTTTAGAACCACAAACAAATCTCCATTCATATCATTGGTGTTTAGGGTCTCCATAGTTCTGATTTGACCCTAGTCACTCACATGTCAAGCTTAAGGGAGAAACTAAGACATCTATTGTCACTTGCATGTCACCTATGCCTTGTGACTAAGACCTTAGAGCTAAAATATCAGCCTTTTGAATATTCTTCTTAGTGACTACAGAGTTTGGCAATTGACTACAGATAGTGAAAGTTCATTACAAAGTTCAAAATCAGAGTTTTGACTATATATATTATTGGGTTCAATTCATGGATGGTGTAGTTTTTTGTTGGATAGTTTCATAGATGAGGATATGAATCATTGTACTCACTTTTTCTAAATCATTTGATGACAATCTAAGAAGAATTATTTGCAAGGGGTTCCCCATATTAGGTTTTTCCCTGGTCTCTAACCAATCCTGGTGTCTCTATGTTTCCATTCTTTTCTTATATTCTTCCTTTATGTTCCATGGAATTTATGATGGCGATATTGTTGTTTCTACATAGTTGTATATGATGATGAATAATAATGTAAATTTTAATAATGTTATGATGTTATTGGGTGAACCTAATGTGTTAATGAGGAAATGAAATTATCAAAGAAAAGAAAAATATAGCCCTATGAAAAATTAACATGATATTATAGGTGGGTTGAAGAAAATGAATGGATATCACCACCATGGAGACTCATTTAATGGAATCAAGAGAAGATGGAGGAGGCCTAAGAGAATGCTAGGGTTTGAACATAATATTAGGAAATTTATGTATTAGGGTTTGATTTATATTATGAAATTAGGTTTTGAGAGAAACCCTAGAAAATATACGAGATATGAAACCTAGCATGGTCAATGTAAATATTCCCAAGAACTTATGGCATGCTTGATGAAGCCCTAGATGGGATAGTCTCTAGTAGGCCTCGTTGTTGATAAAGTTTATTGATATAATGAAGTAATCAAGTGGACTATGGATAATTATGGCTCTTGAAGGGTAGTTCAAGAGGGAGAGGATCACCTCTCATTGATGTTAAGTATGTCTTGACCTATGATGATCATTTATGTCTTTATTGTTTATACTTATAGATATCATTATTGTTTTGATCATTAATTATACTTCTTGCATGTATATTTTAGTATGTGTATGTTTCTAACCTCCTTAATGATATGTGGTAAGTGTACCCTTCTCCAGGATCATTTGAGCTGAAGGAAAGAGAAGCTAGACATGGAAAAAATTAATGAGGCACCTGATGAAAAGATGACTAAGTGCTACAATCTTCCTATGTCAAATGAAAATATGCACAAGTATTTAAATAATACAAGGTATGCATGCTATATTATTTCAATGCCATTGTTCTATTGTAATATTGAATGGAAAGGTCAGCCCTAAAGTATGATGAGAATTTCCCCTTCATAAACGGCCCATGCATACATATGAAAGTCATTTGGACTTTTGGTTCTTATGATGAAATCACGCACTTGATTATTGAACAAGTATCTCACTTCTTAGACATGATGAATTTATTGATTCTATGAGGCTACTTCTTTGATATAGTCGTATACATGATGATTATGTGGCATCTATCGTTTTGGATATCTTGATCTCATGAATATGGTTAGCATATATGGTAGCTTGATACTATTGATATTGAGAATTGTAACCATGATGATAGAAGTGTAATAATGAGATTGATATTTAGGATCGTTTGTTGACCATGGCTATGTTTTGATGTGCTTAGTGATTGTCGCATATGGTAAAATTTATTTCCCTAACTTATTGGATTGAGTTATGTGACAAAGAAGTAATGTTGTGATTATGATTCTTGAAATATGCTCCTATTAATTATTTGACACTAACACTTGATGAAATATTTATGTCATGATGTCATAGCTCATGCTAACATATATAATCATGATGAATATGTGATATGGTCTAACTTTATGATCTAACATATCTGCTAATACATTATAGATAGGTTGTTGGCATGAATAAGCTTGAATGAAGTGTATTTCCATTCAGAGGAAGAACCTATCCATAAGATTCCTTCTCCTATTAGCAATATATACTCCTTACTAATAAATTATCATTTATGGGCATGAATAAGACAAACATGTGACATTGTTGATATGAATCAAAGTTGTGATCTAAGGAGAGTGAGGTTTCCCTTACACAAAACCTCAGTAACATAAAATAAGGGTTACTACAACCACACAGAAGTAAGGTCAAAGGTTCGACTGTAGTCTCCCAACCACACAAAGGAAGGCCTATGTAGACGACTATGCATGCTAAACATAAAAATGAATTTTTTTGCATGAAATGATTTGTACTCCTGAAGGATATCAATCCTACAGACATGAATAAGACAAAATAAATATCTATGAGAAAGAAAGTTTGAATGTTTACTATAATATGAATATATGTACTAAACTTGTGTTTGCAAGTCACCAAGACATGCATATAGATATGTCATTATGCTTGAATTTTGTGCTACAAAACTTTGACATGATTTGGTTGATTGATATAAATGGGAAGTATTTGGATTCTTGAGATGATGTTTGATAATGAATTAAAACTTTGATATGTTGTTAAGATATGTTTTGGACTAGATATCTCTCTATGATAGCAAATTTTGGATTTGACCTAATGACAAATGATTTTATTTGATGACTGATGATTTTCCTTAATGAAGATGATATATGGACTTCCAATGAATAATACCTGTATTCAATAATGGTGTTGTATTTTCCTCCTCATTCTTAGCACATTGGTTAAAGTATTGACAATTGTGATTCAATATGAAGCTATCTCCATGAATGGTTGGAACCTACATAACTTATTGTGGTGTATGCATTTTCATATAGCCACTTATGTTATATTCATGAGGATGACTTGATGAATTGATGAAATTTAGATTGATATTTCTTATGACGACATGTTCAAATAATAATAGATGAAGCCATGAATTGATGAGAGCACTTCCTGTCTCCCGGTCTAAAGAATCTGATACTTTGATATTGTGATGATCTTCATATTGGTTCTGATCTGGCATCTTAACTTTGATAAGATAACTTAGTTTATTTGATTGTACAATATTGAGTATATTGGTTTCGTAAAAGTGTTATATTTGTAGACAACATTTTCTTAAGAAAACTCCCCGATCGAGATATGTTGCATTGATAGTTATCTGGTGAAGCCAAGAATAATATGTGTTGATCCAAACCTCTACTTTAGAAGTGTTCCAAGGTATGATTTTGATTTTTGAATTTGATATGTTGACGCTCTACTCTTCGTAGGAAATGAGCCTCTAATGATTTATGTATGTGGGAGATGGCCACTGAAGATCAAAATGACGAATCATGGCATGATGAATTGATTTTGGGAGTTGGAAAAATAAAATATATATTGCGAATCTAATGAAGAAGTATTGGAAACTGGAAATGAAAATTTTTGGACACTCTTATTGAATTTCAAGAAGTTGTAAATAGATATTATTGAAATTGACTTGGAAACCAATAGTTGATTGAAGCATTGACGTTCTATCTTGAACATCCATCTGTATATATACATAATGTACACATAACCTGCATTTATTCATGATTGAGCCACTTCATTCACATTGAATTGCTACTTAACATCCTTAAAATTACTTGCATGGATGGATCCTCCTATGATATGTGACTAATTGGGTGAACTGGTGATGATTAGGATCATTATTGATGACATGAACACATTTGAATGCTGCCATAGTATGGTATCTACCATGATACCTTCAAAACCGAGGATGAGTATGATGTTGCTAGCATGACTAGCCATGTGACAGCATGAAGAAGCTCCTTGGGAGTCGTCTGAGCAGGATATGGATATGAAACCGATACGTGATTATTGGCATAGAATCCCACACATAGTTGGGATTGATATACCTTCATATATCGATACAATGTCATTCTACGAGGCAAGTTCAGGATTGTGGTTGGGACCTCCTTGAGATGGAGGATGAATATGATATCCTTTTTGTGATATCTATATGTATATTATATATATATATATATATATATATATATACATATACATATACATATACATATACATATGATTTTTTATGTTCTCATATGATACTTGATTTGATGTCCTGCATGAACAAGAGACTGACTAGTGCTATTACTACATGATGATAAATTTGGTACCTGATATGAACATAATGATAAAAGAGAGCACCACCAATCGATGACATTGAGAAAACTCTTCCCCCCTGTCTGATCTCCCAGGGTGAGGAATTGATATAGAAGGCCCCTGGGTTGATGGAACTCTCCGTAATAGGGTATCACCCCTAAATGTTACCCATAGGGTTGGAGTAGTAGCTGACCCTATCTTGGTCTTTTCAGGGTATACCCCACTTGGCATCATACCCACAAGCTGGGCTTGTTGGGATTGTCCCTCCCCGTCCTGCCAACGGGTTAAGGAGTTTTGGAGGGGTGTGATCCTTACCTCTTGGTAAGTCGGCCATCTTTTCAAAGCTCGAATTATGATCCAAGTGTTCTATCACATGACTATTGAGGGTCATTTATGGGAATATTAGTAGGAAATAGGATAGGTTGAGTAGTAGCTCCCCTATATCACCTATTTCTCGATATGGGGTTGTAGTAGTAGCTTCCCCATGATATTTTAGGTTGGGTAGTAACTCCCCGATGTGGTTCTAGGTTAAGATATGCTCCCTGATGATATGATATCTAATGATAATGTGTGTTGTACATCTTCCTCCGCACATATATTCATGGGTAGTAGCCCACTTATAGAGATTCTAGGTAGTAGCTCGATGAATAGAGGGTGGTATCTTATGCTACTATCTGATGACGAATTCTTCTTCTAGATTCACAAATGTTCAACATATGAGCAAGGATAATCAATATATAAGGAGGAATGAGTAAGATATTAATTGAGATGATTAATGACGATATGAAATGATGAGATTCTTGACATTAGATATGATTTGATGAAAGGATACACATGTCATGATGCGGGTGGAATACTCGCTAGTTGAGAGGGAGTGATAAAATATGAAATTATGGTCAAATTCCACTTTGGACAGCTCACCCCATGGAGATAACTATATCATTGAATTCCTCTTTCTGAGAGGACAAAAATCAACCTAATGATTACTCAAATTGGATAAGGGAAAGTGTACTTATGAGGAAAACCCCCCATGTGCATATTTGATAAGGTCAACCCTAACGAAAAGTGGATCACCTTGAAAGGCTATAAATACAAGTTCCATATAACTCATTTAGACACAATTATGAGACACTATTATATATTTGTTTATTTCTCATACAGGTCTGAGGCTCGTCTGTGGAGGATCAGGTTAGCTCTAAGGTGAACTTGCATAGTTTGGGGCTCACATATTTGATTTAGGGTTTTCGGCCCCAATCACTGACCCAAAACATGAAGGATTTTATTGTAGACACACACAATAATATCATCCATGTGAATGGAGCCTTCCATTCACATAAAAATCTATCCATCCATGTGACTGGGGATTTAGGGTTTCCTCAATCGAGATCTCACCCCAATCACTTGCATCTGAAGCTTAAAGGAGTGACTCGGACAACTATAGTCACTTGAATGTCACCTCATCTATATGAATTGGACATTAAATATGAAATATTAGCCTTTCAAATATTCCACTTAGTTACTGTAGGGTTCGGTAGTTGACTACACAGAGTGATAGTTCATTACAGACTTCAGAATCAGAGTTTCGAGTATATATATTATTGGGTTCATTTCATGGATGTTGTAGTTTTTTTGTTGGCTATTTTCGTAGATGAATATATGGATTAGTATAATCTCTTTTTCTAAATAATTTGATGACAATATAAGAAGAAAATTTGCAAGGGTTTTCTGCTTAGTGGGGTTTGCCATGGTCTATGACCAATCCTGGTGTCTATATGTGTACATGGATTTCTTCTATTGTTCCTTTATGGTGCACTACCTTGATAATGATCATATTGATATTTATACATAGTTTCATATGTTGATGAATAATGATGTAAATATGAATAATGTTATTATGTTATCGGGTGAAGCTAATGTGTTAATGAAGAAATGCAATTATCAAAGAAAAGAACAATATAGCCCTATGAAAAATTAACAATAGGTTGGCCTTGCAGCCAAGCTTCCCCCTTCGGTTGTTGTCAATGATTAATCCTTCCATATTCACACATATGTTCCAAGCAACCACCATGGATCTGAGGAAAAGTTCAGGTAATTCATTTGTATATTTAGGCTTCTCTGATCCATAATGAATTAAGAAAATTATTTCAATACAAATCACATAAGAGAATATTTTAGTTGATGCATTTTGAACCAACAAGTGTGGTTCATCATTAAGACCAGATTAAGAGGTAGACCATGACAGGCTTAAATAAATGGTTGTCTGTAAAAACCTTAGTTGCATATGCTTCCAAGCATTGCTCACTACAACTATGATTTTGGGACATTATTTTCATTTGTATAAAGCTAAACCACAATGCAGACATCTTACCTATGGATGTTCCCTTTTTATTTTCTTGTTAATGCCAAATTTGTCGGCTATTATCCTAAAAAAAATACACTTTTTACGACCCTCTTTCAACTCTTATCGTGTAACTAACGCAATGGTTCTTGTGTGACAGTTATGAGTCATTCAATTAATTAATTCTTAGCTTGACATCCCAATTTTCTCAAGCGAAACATTGGAACAAAAATAATAAATTAAATCATAGATCTTAATTTTATAATAACCATGAACCCTTTTATGATATCTTTAATATTTGTTCTAGGAGACATTCAATTCACTAGCATTAAAATTTATTTGGAAACTTGAACTAATATATATTTAATGATTAATACCACATGTAATTATGTGGTTCTGAGGATATCACATACTCCCCCCTTTAAAGAGAAAATTGTCCTTTATGTTCATCTCTAATTGAAACCTTAAATTTCCTAATGATATAGCCATCTAGGCAACCCAAAAGGGGATGATTCCCCATCAAAATGAAGGATTTCATTCCAAGAAATACGAATAAGGAAAAATAATAATGTTTTATCAATAATCATAAGAATTTATAGCTACGAAAATATGCAAATTCTCCTTTCCATCACATAGCCATTATTAAAATTCATAGAAACAAAATATAATTTGTATACCAACTTATCATTACTTACCAATTACTTTTGGAAGTCATGGTCACTTTTACGCAAGCACTCCAATGGTTTAACAACCCAACAACAAACACCTTGTACTTTGTGATCAACAAATTCGACATAATCACATTAGTCACAAAATTTCCAATCAAATTGCATACTTATAACTATCACTCATTTATACAAAGTAAATTGATATTTTAGCCACAATACTACCACAGGTATTCAGAGAGCACCTAGCTCTGTAATCCTAAAAATGATCAATAACTGCATCAAGTAAATATTGTCTTAGCCTCTTCTAAGACATTCAAAGGATTGGTAATATAATAAAGGAACTTAGACTTCCATTAATTCCTTTCAGAGCACAAGAGTTTTTTCCTGTCAATATGTAAATAAACTTCTTACACAATTATATAGAAAATCATTTTTAATACAACACAAAACTAATTAGTTAACTTTCTTTGCTATGAGAACCATAGTGGTGAAAGAATTCTCCCCCTAACCAATGGGAACTAGTTTCAACAACTAGATTGAGCCATTTTCGCATTTAGATAGTTCTCTAACAGATACCATACCATGTCCATTTTGGAATTCCACTCGCCAACCATCTCAAGAATTCAAATTACCACATAGGGTCCAATATAGAATTCCTCTTGGAAGTGTCCCACCTATTCCTCTGACAATGTCATATCTATGGAGAATTTTGGGCCACCTCCAATATTCTCCAAATCAAAAAAATTTCCTCAAGCATTTTCCCCTCTTATCATCTTGGCCAACCCTTTTCCCTTCTTAAGATCATATTATCTTTAGGGATAGGATATTAGAGCAAGAAAGTGTCATCAACCCCTTTGAGCAGGTAACTTCCATCAACCCAAGTCATCCTGGCCTTTCACAATTGTTCACATTTGTTTGACATGTGAAATTCTCTTTTAGCACTCCTTCCCACATTAGTTTACATAGTAAACCATATGCATATGATAATTAAAAAAAAGAAACATTTATGTACATCATGCACTTATACAACATGGATCCACAATATCTACACTGAAAAGAAACATTACCAACATATAGGTGGTATAAACTCTGATTTTCCAAATAACAAAATCATGCATATCATAACATTATACTTTCTCGTTTATGGTTGCAATTCACATTGAAATTTTTTACCTTCACAAGTGTTCATGTTTCCATTAATATACTATTGCTTAATCCCATCACCAACGTTAGTCATAAATATGCATTGTCTAAGCAGGAATTTACTTTCACAATCAATTTAGTTTCATGCATAGAACATTGTCATGCATAAAATTATATATAAATATTCATTCATATGTAAATGCCAATAACAATTAGGGTAACAATCCAAACATTTCAAATTCCCGCAGTGTATTGTCATCAACAAACTGATACATGAAGTAACTACCATAATCATTTGTTTACAACTTACAATAAGCTTTAAAAAAATCCAATTCATGCATATAAGTTCTAATAGTTAGTCATGCAACACTAACTAATCAATTCTACCAACCATCTTAATGCAATTATGATAGGACTTAATCAGCAAATAACTATTACAATGAAGTCTCACTGTTCGACTCATTGTTCGTATGTTTAACAAAGGTTTTATTGTCTTATATCATCATTGGGATTCAAATGCCATCAACAAAATTTTGCAGTAGACTTTATTACTTACTACTCTTCAATGGGGTTGTAAACATGAATCAGGCATCTCATATCAAAAGTAGTCTACTGCATATACCAATATGTAGATTTTTAGACTCACAATTGAGTTGATTCCACGAGTACCATTTCTAAATTTTATTCTTTTCTTAACGATTCCTAAAGGTGTCAGTGCTGCAACTTTTTGTTTTGAAAATGAAAATGCATGGAGTTAGAATTCTTTTACACAATTTACCCATGGCTAGCTGTCCAAATTACTATTCAATATTCAACATTAAACATTCCATAAAATGTTCATCATTAAATAGAATACGTTAGAAAAGGAATAGTAACTTGCGTAACCATTAAGAACCACTATTGTAGTATATTAACATAAACCCTATAATGTAACCTTGCATACTTTTCATAGTTCCTTTAACTTAATTAGTTAATCACATACTTGATATCTCAAACATCATTTCATGCAAGGAATCCACATCATAAAAGTAGAAAAACATGCAACCACATCGTTAGACACCAATATACCCTCGAAACATCATAAGGTGAAAACCAACAAATATTTAATTTTATTATTAAAAGCTCGTGTGGGTGTTCACCACTCACTCAATGGTTATAAGGGAGTCCATCCCTTAACCATTGTCATAAAATATTACAAATTATATTATCTCAAAAATAACATAACTTGCTATAGGTTATTACAATTATCATGACATAATTTACCAACAACTACTTGAGCATTGAGTCTTTAGAGCCCAATTCTTGCCATGTGGATTAGACGACTATCTTTTTCCCTTCCATAATGGTAAACATAATCCATCCCTCTATGTCACAACGTTTTCCTGCAACTGTTACTATTAACAACCTTTGATATCATGATTAAATCAAGTATTAATCAAATCAATTGATAAATGTATACTATTGTTGCTTCACCATATATTCATGTACATTCATGGAATGCAAGTAAAATATTCCAATACGCTTCCTTTAACAACATTGCACATGAATTAGTTATAAGTGTATAACCATCAATCAATGTCTATAAACAATACTACATTAACTATTATTTCCCCTCACATAAGCACACATTCTTGCAATACAAATAACTACAAGTGTCCATACATTCCTATAAAGGAAACTAACACCTAAGTGATGATCTTCATGATTCAAATAACATAAAATTTATCAAAATAACTAGCCCTTCAACTATTACTTTTGGTGCACTCAAATACATAAAGAAAACTAACAAAATGAAAGTTGTTCCTATGCATGAAAATGAATATACTTTTCAAAAGGATCTTCTCCAATGTAGGCGAACACAACGTGTTGTTATTTCCCGCATGTGAATCTATATTCTTTTCAAACTAGCGCTAACACAAATCTTGCACGAATATACATCTTATTCCAAAAGAAATTAAGATAATAGTTATGATAGCATAAAAGTAATTGCATCTAATTTTTATAAAAAAACATAGCTCAATATTTCTTCTATCCATGAAAATAACATATATGTATAACACAATGACTATTCTTTGTCCTTGCAAGGGTTTATCATAATAGCCCTTTTTAAATGTACACAACACATATTTCCTTGTCTAGAATACTATCATAATTAACTATTATTTTCATGTAAACAAGTACATCCTTCTTTTCAAAAGGAAGTTAATATAATCTCATTTCTCTATCTTTGTTTATGCAAGTTTCACATGCTTCCATTTCAAGAAATTACCATAGGTAACCCTATTTTATGCATAAAACATGGCAACAATAATAAGGTTAACATATCTTTTTATGCACCTGAATAAAAAAAATGACACAAGTTGTCTACGAAGGCATATTTTCAAGAGATTATTCTTTGAAGAAAACTAACATAGTAACTTTCTTTATCTACACAAAAAATTATATTTTATATATCACAATGACTACCCTTTTGTGCATGTAACAAGTGTTTTTTTCTAACACAATTTCTATTACTTCAATAAACATAATTTTTTTCTTGTTATTGTATGAACAAGATTCATATACATCTTATAAGAAAAGAATCTTTATTTTCATCAATTCATGCACAAAATTTCTATGCAATATTTCTACACTCATATCCTTGCACCCTTGAAATAAACAACATGGATAATATATGCCTATATATTCATGAAAAACCTTCTAAAAAAATTAATCTAATTAACATTTTTTCTCTTTTTCACCATTCATCAAAATATTTCAAGAATTACCCTCTTTATTTTATTCCATTTTCAAGAAAATAACTTTAATTTCTTATTATTTCATAAACAAGATCCCTACAAAATCCCCTAAAAAAAACATAGATCCTATATTTTCTTACCTGAGATGTGTATGAAATATTATATATATTCTTAAGGACAAGCAAGGTTACTTATATATATATATATATATATATATATACAAAGTTTAACATAATCCACTATTGTTTGTGCATAATTATATATAATTATATATATATATATATTTGAGTCCTTTAATTAAATTGTAAAGTGTAAAATAAAATATAAATTCCCTCAAAGAATCGAGCTCTTGTTGACATTCATATATCTCTATAGATAGATAACATTATAGTACGTATGAAATTGTGAAAAATAAAGAAATATGAAAGTAAGGTAGGGAGGCATACTATGAGGGTGTCCTAGTAATTAGCAACATCACCCATATAACAATCTAACAAATATAGTGATATGGGGTTTAACCTTAAGTTTTGTTGGGTGAAACCCACGAGATGAGGGTTCAAATCTTATTGAGTGTATATATGACTCGTTGTGTCTTGGCTAGAAGAGTAGGCGACCCCATAGCTAATATCTTGGCTCTTGTTGAGGCGTAAGTTTCCTAAGTTTCCTCCTATTGTGTGGCTTGCAGGCAGTTGCACGTAGCCTAGGTTTATAGTGGCAGTCAGTTAGATTTGATCCTAGGTATGTTCAGGATAACTCTCACCAGTTACAGATTATCCTAGATTTAAAAAAAACAATCTTAACAAACTCTTCTAAGAACCTTCCCACTAGATGTAATGATGTAATTCTATCATCCTCGGTCACTTAGATCCTCGGTCAGTTCAGGATAACTCTCACCAGTTACCAATTATCCTAGATTTAAAAAAAAAACAATCTTAATAAACTCTTCTAAGAACCTTCCCACTCGATGTAATGATGTAATTCTATCATCCTAAGTCTGTTAAGGATAACTTTCACCAGTTACCGATTATTCTAGATTTAAAAAAAAAAAACAATCTTAACAAACTCTTCTAAAAACCTTCCCACTCGATGTAATGATGTAATTCTATCATCCTAAGTCTGTTAAGGATAACTTTCACCAGTTACCGATTATTCAATGATTCCAAAAAGCATGAAGTTAAACCAAAATGCATGCATCTTACACATGGTCATTCCCCTCTTCTTTTCCTTTTGACCTATTGACCATAATCCAAATTCAATGATTCCAAAAAGCATGAAGTTAAACCAAAATGCATGCATCTTACACATGGTCATTCCCCTCTTCTTTTCCTTTTGACCTATTGACCATAATCCAAAAAAAAGACTTTTTCCGGCTTCTTTCCGGCTTTTTTCCGGCTTTTTTTGCCTAAAAGTGTTCTGTTCTTACCTCTGGGATTTCTCGCCTAGCCTCAACCTGCAGAAATTTACACGGTGCTAACTGGTTGTGTAATTTAGTTACAAAGAAAGAAGTGAATCATTACATAATGTGCGAAGCCTTTGAGTTAAATCTTTACAAATTAAATTAATTCATTATTATTTATGCGTGCTGGTTGGATTTAAATTAATTAATATAAAATATTATTTCAAATTTATTATAATTAGAATTTGTTCTAAATATTAATATATATTAAGTTAATTTTAATCTATTAAATAAAGATTAACTTTTCCAAGTTATTTTTTTAAATATAAAGTTAAATTGTATTTTTATTTTTAATTTATTAAATTATGGACAATATTTTTTTAACTATTTATTAATTTTCTATGTGATATAATAAAGTAAACTATATTAGTATTTATTAATTATAAGTAGTTAAAATTTTTTAGGATTATTAGTTTAATTTAAAGAAGAGATTTTAAAATATCATCCTACAAAAAGGAGAATCTTATTTTAATATTGTAAAATTTATTATAGTTACACTTATTTTTATATTTAAAATTTTTAAAATTCTTCTTTAGTGTATTTATTAATTAAATTTAAATAAAAATTTGAAATATTATAGTTATGACTCTAATTATAATTATTTTATGTTTTTTTTCTTTTCAATTATATAAATTATTATAATTCATAAGAGACTAGAAATATTAATAAACAAAAACTTTATATAACAATTGAATTAAATTAACTTATATATTGTTATAATTATTATTATTTTTTTTACTTTTACTTATTTATTTTTAATGGAGTCAATATTATGTTTAGATGTATATTTTTTTTGTAAGCATGGTAGGATCAAGTCTTCATCATGACCAACTTCTCACCATGATCAGGGGATAACAGAAGATTTGAACCCAAGACTTCTAGTTCGGTGAGACTTCATTTCTATGGCCATTGCAAAATGAGCTACCCCAAGTGGACTTTTTTTTTTTTGTAAGCTTGGGAATACTACATCTTCATCATGTCCAATATATCACCCCAATCACAGCGGGGAATTGAATTGGTGACATCACATCAAGGAGTTCCTTAATACAGCGCCCATCACCATCTATCCAAGACCCCATGGACAACACCGGGGATGTTTATTGAGGAATAGGGATTTAAATTTTTTAACTTAACTATCAATAATTATAAGTGAATAATAATATTTTAATGGATAATAACAGTTTAACCTTCATGAAATATCTTTAAAATATATTTAGTGATAGTAAAGATGGTTGAAATTTATCAAATTAAACTCTTAATACTTATTAGTGTTTTTTTATTTTTTCCATGTTACATTTTTTTAATATATTTTTTATTCTTTGTTGTTGTTGTTGTTATGTAATAAAAATAATTTTAAAAAAGCTATAATTTAATCAATTTTATGTTTTTTTAATTATATATTGACCCTAAGAAATGGTGTATTTTAACCTTATCTATTTTAATAAGATACTTTATTACAACATCTTATTTAACACAACACTAAAATATATCCTCAATTAGAATACCCTCAAGAAACACAAAAAAAACCGATAAATTAAATTTACAATTTAAGTGAATATGTAATTTGATTAACAACCAACAAAATTTACCATAATCTCATCCATTATTATTATATTATAATGTGTGACAACATTTGATCTGACAAAACATTAACACATATCCATCTATAAATCCTTTATTATTATTATTATTATTATTATTATTATTATTATTATTTATGACCACATTTAATCCGACAAAACGCTAAAACGTATCTACCTAGAAATAATAAAAATAAATTTACAATTTAACATAAATGAATAATGTAATTAAATTATCTTGGTTCATTAAAGAACTAGATTGGATAATAAATGAACTCAATATCATGAAACTATGAAAAATTATGGAGCCTCACTAATTGAGAAAATCTAGGAATGTTTATGAGTCATTTAATGCAAATTTCTAGTGTTGGGAACCAGATCCACTATTTGAGGGATTTTGGAGGGGAGAGCTTCCTCCTTTGAAGGAGAATGCTTCCTCAACAATTTGTATAAGTAAAAATTCAAATTTACCTTTAGGGGGAGGTATTTATTGGTCTTCTCCTCGAGAAAACTTATTATTTAATAGTTGCACTATCATTTCTAGTAGCGATGTACTTGGATTGATTCAAATAATGAAGTTTGTGCCTTTTTTATCTTCGAAATGTTGGTTTCCTTCATATGAATTTCATTTTACTTGGTCTTGACCATCCCATGATCCTCAAAACTCTTAGGTACAATTTCTTTAGTTCCTTTGAATTTCTTTCTCACTTGCATAATTTATTTCTACATTTACTATTCATGCTTTTTTTGTTGTTGGTTACATTGGTTAAATGATTGAGTGACTTATTTTGCAATATATTTACAAATTCACAAGAATTGTGCATCCTTACAACAACTTTGAAAGTTCATATTCATCATTGGGCTATCTAGATCGGTCTAGTAGTTCACAAATCTAGAATTTCTAGAAATCCCTTCTAACAAAATAGAAGTAATTTTGTGCTATTTTCTAGAACATGTTAATAAGATTCATTTGAGGTGATTAAACTTGTATTGGGTGAAAACAACATCCAAGTTAATAAAAAAAATTACACTTTAGCATTTTCACTTGATTAGAATAGGCATTTGGTAGGCTAACTACCTCACTAGTTTTTGAATTTCTAGCTATTAGATTAGTAATTTTTTATTTTTTTTTAGCACGTGTTGAGGTATTTTGGAGTGAATCCACTTATAATAGATTCCTTATACACTATACTTAATAAAAAGAAAAATATGTTACCATTTGAATTTGATTTACTTGGGAATTCAACAAGGTATCTCACTCGTGTAGAAAAATAGGGCCTCCTATAGTGCCTTTTGTAGCACCTCCTATAGCACCCTTGTAACATGTGTAAAATTAACTAGATCTTCCCCAAATTCTTAGTTTTGGTGCTTTATGCTTGAATAATGACCCCTATTCTCCAAAGCCATCATTAAGTAAGACCAAAAACCTCTTATGTCTTTCCATTTCTCCATTGCAATTCACTTATGCAATTATGGTTAGTAGATAGTTTCCTCACTTGAAGAGCATAATGATGATTTTCATGATTACTTCATGAAGTACCTAATGAAATCTATTGAAAAAATATATTTTTAATTCAGTGATTAAAGAATGATTTATGATTAGGTTTTTCTTCATATATCTTAAGCTAGGGTTTCCATTTCCATCATTCTTATTTCTATTGCATAGACGAGGTTTTCTTTTGATGCAATAGTTACATTTTCCAAATAGAATAACATTTGCATTCATGTAAGTTGGTTAACATTCACATTTATGTAAAGTAGACTAACATTTCCATTTTTGCAAATAGATAATTGTTTCCACTTCTGCAATTAGTTTAGGATTGATTCCATGATATTCACTTGATTACATCAGATGAATGAAAGGACACATTGCATGTTCCATATATAGTGTTGACACTTATTAAGTTTGTACGAACCTCAGGCTTATAATTTAAGTTAAGAGCCTTGGAATTTTCAACATCCTTGATGAAATACCAAGGCTCAACACTTGTTTGGAGTCATTTTTGGGGAGATGTCAAATTATGCATTATTCTCTTCCATAGTTGATTCATTTGTTTTACTTTCTACATCAAAATAAAAAAATCATTAGGCATATTTCATTTCAAAGACAGAAAAATTTTCATTTCATCAAGATTCTTATTCAACAAAAAAAATTATTTCTCCAACACCAAACCCCCCATTTAATCAAGGCGTGCAGTAAGAACCACATCAAAATCCACTTTTGCAAGTAGAATAAGAAGAGGTGGTTGAAAACGTAGAACAAATGGATGGAGATGATGAGAATTAAGAAGATCCTCTTGGATTTCCCATTCAAGATTTTGATGTCAGTGGGAATATGAAGACAATTCCTTCATCTTTCCGTCCAAACTTTCATTGTATGAGGTCAGAGGATATTATAGATATTATGGTTACTTATTAAACACTCAAAAAATGAGATTGTTTCGAGCAACACTGAAGCATAGAGCTCTTAAATGGTTCATTAATTTAGGGATTATTTCAATAATCTCATGGAGTGATATGTGTTAGTGCCTAAATGTACCTCAAGCTGAGAAAGATAGGATCTAGGACAACATCAAACCACGCTTAACCTGGTAGCTAGCCCTACCAGGTCAGGAGAGGGCTCTCTCCTGGTCGATCTCAGCAAAATATGATCAATAAGTGCTTGAGATGACTGATATGCTGACTGATTTTAGGCTATGTATGTGTGAAAAAGAGATTGATTGAAGTTAAAGATGTTTTGTTGGCTCAAATGGAAAGGCAGATTTTGGTCTAGGGATGAGGCTTAGTTTTGCAGAGATCTCAATGGGGCAAGGTAGGCAACTGATTTTGGCAGTTCAAATCGAATGAGATGAAAGGATTAGACAGGTGAGGAGCTGAAGAGGGCAAGAAAACTCATGGATCCTCTTCAAACAGCTGCAAACATCAAAAACTAAAGCAAACCCTACGTAGAGCACTGCAATTTCAATGGATTCTACCTTTTCCCTTGTTTGTTTTAGTTAAGAAAAAACAAGATAGATAATGATATACATAACACATAAGCAAATTCACAGTTATAGAAGAAAACACTATACAAAGACAAATTGCCACATGAATCCCAAAGAGTGTTGCAAACCCTGGTCTCAATTCCTTAGCCAAAATACTGATAAGAGTATACAATGAATCTCAAGGCTTTCTCAAAAGTCCAACCATGCTAATGACTGAAAATCACAAGATATAGGTAAAACACAACACATCCTAGCCTCTAGGGGTCGAGCTCATGAGTTTAGGAGTTGTTCCAACTAATTCTAAACTGAGAACTGCAAATTAGGCAGTGGAACAACTTGCCTCTAGAAACTAGGGAACTGATTCATTCAGTTGCAAACTACTTTTTGATGGATGAATCTACCTCCATAAGTGAAAATTAGACATCATTACATCAAGATCCATCATTTTACATTAAACTACATCACAATTTTGACATTGAGAAGGAGAAAAAGTCAAACTATCAAAAACTAGGCAAAAAACAGAGCATTCTTGGTCAAACTGAGCTAAATTTACCCAATGCGTCGTGCCAATTTGCCTATGCGTAGAGCCATTTTGGAGCCACATTTGGAGGCCTTCCCGGTGTCCAAATTTTCTCCAATTGTGCTTTTTGGAAAAGTATGCCTGTCGAATTTCCCACCCAAGTCAAATTTTTGAATTTGGCCTCCATTTGCCCCTCCAAAATTGAGTTCTCCCAACACTGCTACATGTGTGTCAAAATAGGGGCAGTAAGGTCATTTTTGAGTGTTTTTAACCTTTTCGAGGGCTCAAAACTTGTCAAACGTTTTTGCCCATTGGTAGGAAAGCATATTTGTTCATGTGAAATCCAAAAATACTGAGTTTTTCTCATTTGGAGGCTCACATCAAAAGCGAGCGCCAAGTGTCGTGGCGCATAGGGTATAAAAACCTGTGTTAAAAAGTTATATGTGTAGCTCCTTTTTACAGGAGACTTTTGGAGGCCTTCCCGATGTCCCAATTGGGAGTAGGATAGCTAGTTGGAAATATTATTGATTCTACTTTCCAAACCAACTAGAATTTTTCAATTTGAAGTTCATTTTCCCTGTCAAAAGTCAAATCTCCCAAGACTGGTCAAAATGTGCAAAATGAGGTTGCCTAAAGGCAGAGTGCTGTTGATGTCAACTTTTGAAAAACTTACTCAACCCCAAATTGAGCTCATAATAGCTCATTGGAAAGATCGTTATGTCTAGTTATCATTTTACTCATCAAGCAAGTTATTTGGCCAAACAAGCTAGGCGAAATCTTGATTTTCCCAAAGTCACTTTAGAGGTGCATCAATTCTCCTGAGGCAACTGTATGTTTGAAATTTCTCTAAAACCATGACACCTGTGTAAAACATGAAGGAGTTTTTTCTTCCTTGGCCTATTGTGGACAAAAACCTCTCTCATTGTTTCCAAATTCATCTTTCCTTTCTCATAAACATCATTTGAGTAAAACCTACCCCAATGTGTGGAACAGGGGATTTGTCAAAATGAAGGGAAATGAAGGAGATAAGGGGCTTCTAAATTCTTTAGAAAATTTGGGGAAGTAGGGAGGGATGTTAGGAAGTAGGATAAAGTGGAATTGCAAATATTGAGTGAGGGGAAGAGGTCCAGAAAGGGAAAAACACAGGCCTAGCCCAGAAAATTGTCAAGTTGTAGCAAGAAACTAGGGTTTGCGCAAAAATGAGGAATTTGAGGGATATCAATGGTGGGAAGTGTTTAATAAGGTACATTAAGGATAGGGGAAGGTGTATGAACATCAGGATACAAGTTTTGCTGATGATTTGATCATCTAAGAGAAATTACCCTTAAAACCCTAGGAGAGGGAAATGAACCTTACTTAGGCGCAACTGAAGCATGAACAAGGTGTAAAATAACCCATTGGAATTGGACATGATGATGATAACCCTCTGAATGATGGTACACTCAGCTGAATGGTGACATGAATCTCTTGGGAAGAATCATTGACAGTTTCATCATCCCTCTCATAGGGAGGATCAAACTCCATATTTGCCAATGTTTGAGTTTTCTTAGATGAATACGAAGAGATTTATGGTGTCTTTAGATTTCTACTACTAAGGATGAGAATGAATGAGGGACTATAGAAAGAAAGCGTATGAAGGGTTTTGGGAATGTTTGCTGACAGGATTTTGGGGAATAGAAGGGTTTTAGGGAGAATAATTATACTTTGAGATCACAATTAGGGTTTAGGAATTTGTATCCAGGGTTTGAGATAAGGGGAGTTAGGGATATGAGGTTAGTGAATTTAGGGATATGGGGATTAGGGAATGAGTTGATGAAACTAGAAAATAAATGAGGGCCAAAAACACAAATTGTATGTTATGAAACCAGCTCAAGAAAAAGATAGAAAGATAGATCAAAGCCTTAAAATTCAGCCTCTTCGAGGGGACAATTTCCTTTACATTACATAAATGAAAAATTCTTGGATTATTCAAATGAAAAAACCTCCTTTATATATATAGGAGTCTAAGGAGTCACAATATAACCCAGCCAACCTAACAATAATAAATATAAATCCATGAAAATAATAATAGGGCGATTCCATGGGGCACAGTAATAACAATATGGGGACAATAGGGGCACAACAATATTAATAAGGTATGCAACTACAATAGTAATGGGGTAATCACTAGTATTATAGGGACCCAACATGCCCCTCTCCTTCAAAAAATTGTTGTCCTCAATGAGTAGTTCTGGATGCTTCTATATAAAATTTTCATCCTCCCACGTGGAATCTTTAGCGGATAAGTTCTTCCACTTGATAAGATACTCTGGAATTTATCGATTTTGTAGCTGTCGAGTTCTTGTTTCTGTGACTACTTATGGTTCCAATATAATTTTTCCTTCCTCGTCAAGTTCTGGCAATATTGTTTGAACTGGGAGCTTGTCACCTATAACCTTCTTTAAACATGAAACATGGAAAACTGGGTGCAATCGAGAAGCTGCAGGAAGCTCCAATTTGTATGCCATAGTACCAATCTTTTGCAACACCTTGTACGGACCATAATACTTTGGTGATAATTTATTATCCTTCTTAGCTTGCTTGAGGGACATTTGCTTATATGGTTGTAGCCATAGGAATACCCAATCACCTACATCAAAACTTCTTTCACTGCGATGTTGATCTGCTTGTTGTTTCATTCTATTATGTGCCAACACGAGGTTATCCTTTAACATTTGTAGGAGTTGTTGTTGATGTTCGATGTGATGTTCTACTGCTTGAACCTTAGAATTTTCTCTTAAATATGATGTGATGGATGGTGGCTGATATCCATAAAGTGCCATAAATGGGGTCATTTTTGTTGCTATATGAAAGGAAGTGTTATACCACCATTCAGCCAGAGGCAACCATTTGACCCATTGTGTCTGTTTATCAGATACAAAGCAACGAAGATATCCTTCCAAACATTTGTTTACTATCTCAGTTTTCCCATCAGATGGAGGATGATAAGATGAGCTATGAGCTAACTGAGTACCAAGACAAGAAAATAATTCTGTCCAAAAATTTCTCAGTGAAAATGGGATCTCTGTCACTTACAATAATCTTTGGAGTTCCATGTAGCTTTTGAATTGTTTCCATAAATGCCGTGGAAACTGTACTGGCTTTAAATGGATGTGATAATGCACAAAAGTGTGCATACTTGGTAAGTCTGTCAACTACCACCATGATGACACTCTTTCCCTCAGACTTGGGTAAACCTGTGATAAAATCCATTGAAACCTCCTCCCAACGTTGGCTTGGAATGGATAAAGGTTGTAATAGACCCGGTGTCTTAATTGTTTCAACTTTATTTTGTTGGCAAACCAAACATTCCGCCACAAACTTTTGAATATCTGATTTAAGGCCCTCCCAAAAAAATTCCTTCTTAACCCTGTGGTAAGTTTTTAAAAATCTGGAGTGCCCTCTGGGGAAGTGTGCAATTCCATAAGATCTTTTGTTTTAGGCTGGGATTCTTACAGAGGTATAAGCGATCTTTGTACCATAACGAATCATTTTGCCAGCTTAAATGTATCAGACGTACTGGAATCTTGTTGTAATTTTCGAATAAGTGCCCACACTTCTTCGTCATTCTTCCATTCCTCCCTTGCTTCGTTTATCCAATCTGGTTGGATAATGGAAATGGCGCACAACAATGCTTCCACATCCTCATCCTTTCTTGAGAGTGCATCTGCCGCCACATTTTGCTTCCCTTTTTTGTAGATGATTTCAAAGTCATAACCCAACATCTTTGTGACCCACTTTTGTTGCTCTTCAGAGGATAATATTTGTTATAAAAAGTATTTAAGGCTATCATGATGTGTTTTTACCTTGAAGTGTCTTCCCATTAGGTAGGGTCACCATTTCATAAGTGCATGGAGTATTGCCAACATTTCCTTCTCATAAATAGCTTTGCGTCAAAACTTTCCCTTGATTGGACGACTTTCAAAAGCAATGGGTCATTCATCCTATATTAAAACAACACCAATTCCATTTCCTGAAGCATCACATTCCATAATAAAGGTTTTTGTGAAGTCTGGTGTAGCTAAGACAGGTGCTTGGCACATTGCCTCTTTAAGATGTTCGAAGGCCTTTGTTGCTTCCGGAGTCCATGAAAACGCATCTTTCTTCAATAATGTTGTTAGAGGTGCTGCTATTCTCCCATAATTCTTAACAAACTTGTGATAATACCCTGTCAACCCGAGAAATCCTCGCAGATGCTTTATGGATCTGGGGATTTTCCATTCCTTAATGGCTTTAATTTTGCTAGGGTCTACCTTAACTCCTTCATGAGATACAATATGACCCAGATATTCCACCTCTTGTACTCCAAAGAAACATTTGGATCTTTTTTGCATATAATTGTTTCTCCTCCAATAGTTGTAGCACCTTGTCAACATGTTCAACATGATCCTTCCAAGACTTGTTGTAGATTAGTATATCTTCAAAAAATACTAGCACAAATTTTCTAAGGAATGGTTTGAAAATTGAATTCATCAAACCTTGAAATGTTGAAGGTGCATGGTAAGGCCAAAAGGCATGACCAAAAATTCATAATGACCCTCATGAGTTCTAAATGTTGTTTTCTGAATGTCTTCAGTCTTCATTCTGATTTGATGATATCCTGAACGAAGATCCAACTTGGTGAAGTAAATTGATCCATGCAATTCATCCAGTAATTTATCAATGACAGGAATGGGAAACTTATCTTTAATATTGAGCTTGTTGAGCTCCCTATAATCTGGACACATGTGCCATGATCCATCCTTCTTGTGTTGCACTGGTACTACTAGAGCAGAGAAAGAACCTTGACTTGGTTGAATTATACCAGCCTCTAGCATTTCTGCAACCATACGTTCAATTTCACTCTTTTGGGCATAGGGATATCTATATGGCCTGATGTTTGGAGGAACACTTCCTGGAATCAGATAAATAGCATGATCATGATCATGCGTAGGTGGCAAACCTTTGGGAGTCTCAAATACCTTGGAATGATTGTCCAAGACTTCTTGGAGATCTGGAGAAATAGAAGATTCCAATGTGGAAACATCTAGCGAACATAATTGTGCAATTACACCTCTTTGTTCCTTTTTTAGAAGCTTTGTCATACCATTAGAGCTGATTATATTTCCTGGTTTCCCTACAATACCCCTTAATTCAACTTCCTTTCCTTCCACAAAAAAAATTCATGAAAAGTTCTTGAAAATCAAAAGCTATTGTACCCAAGGATTGTAGCCATTGGACTCCTAGTACAACATCAGCACCTCCCCTTGGAATGGAAAGCATTGGGCTAGTCAATACATATTCTCCCATGGATAGCTTGATATTATGGCACTTTCCAGAGCAATTTATTGTTCCTCCATTTGCACCCATCACTTGAAACTTTGGTGCTGCATATAAGAAGAAATTCAATTCTTTTGCTACCTTACAATGAATAAAATTGTGGGTATTTCCTGAATCGATCAACACTATTACCTTTTTCTTCTTGATTTGTCCTTCTATCTTAATGGTTTGAGGAGTGGTAATTCTCGCCAATGCATTACAAGATATGGTAGGATTCATTTCTTCTTTATCTAGGCTTTGTTCTTGGAGTATATCCTATTCTTTTGACCCTTCTTGCTCCTTTTCTTCTTCCTCTTCACAATCTATGTAGAATAATTTATTCTCAGCACACTTATGACCTTTAGTGTATTTGCTATCACAACCGTAACAAAGCCCTTTTGCTCTTTT